>JZLH01S0360607.1:34221-60418 GCA_001188425.1 Eucidaris tribuloides
AACGTAGATGGCGCTAAAGCGCCTTAGAAAATGGCCCAAAATTTGTGTGCACCCCCAACATCCCCGGTTACTGGTGAAATATCATACACATACACAAACGTCCCCGATTGCATGTTGTACACGGGAGTGTGTGTCCTCGATTGCATGTTGTATACGGAGTGTGTTTGTTTGTTTTTTTACTGTCCCCGTTTGGCGGCAGTTACACGTATAGGTGTGTGTGTGTGTGTACTTGTAAAGGCTGACATCCCAAGACACACACAACACTTGAAGCCTGTGATCCCCGTGGTCTTTGTGACAAGCGAGGAAGTCCTCGGTGGTAAAGACCATCTGCAATATTTTCAGCAAGGCCTGGTTCATGCACAAAATAAATAAATTTGGCGGGGAAAGGGGAAGTTCCTCAGAAGTCAGGGTTATAACTTGTAGAGGTACGTGTACCTACAAAATTATCGAGTCAAGCTCTCACAAATTTTCCACGACTACAGTTGTCTGAAATATAACTGTCTTATGACAATATGTATACAATCAAGGACAAACGCACCCAGACATCGAAGAAAACGAAGACATAGACTCCCCACTTTGCAAAAGTGAATTCCAACACAGGTGTGACCTCACAATAAATGTACAATATCAGAGACAAAACGACTTTGTTTCCCTGTTGAGGACCGATCAATAACATTTAAAGGTGCAATATGTAGCAGATATTACAAAAATTTAAAGCTACAGTGACAAATGACAAAGACCAAAAAAAAAAATACAGGAAAAAAAATCAAAGTCTTTACAAGTCGATTTACACAGGTCTCTATGAGTGTGTGTGTGTGTGTGTTTGTATGTCGATCTCACTTGTATATTGCCCCACAATGTAGCATACTACGTGCCCACACAAGAAAGATATAGAAGGATATAGAATTATAGATACACAAACTTGAAAAAAATCACCAGTGTCATATTCTACCGACATACATAATCCAACAATGTTACATACATTTAAAACCCCACCATGAAGCTGAAAACAATGCATTTTGCAGCTTTTCACTTTTGACTTGGACCCTTATTTAAATGTCTTGTACATTCCATGAATCCATAATCATGGCAAATGAGGTATCATTGTAAAGGGGAATAAACAGGCTTTTCAATGATACCAATATCAAGAATTATACTATGATACCATGATGGAAATCAACGCTCAAAGTTGAGTTGCAGAACTTTTTGTGTGTGTGTGTGTGAGTTTGTAATTGTCTCCAACCGTGGACGTTCTGGATTAATTTTACTGTACAACCTCGGACGTACCTTCCAGGGGGGACAGCCCATGTTTTTAGATCTTGTTGTAAATGAGGTGCTTATGCGGTATTACAACCAGTAAGCAAGGTCTGGGGGTATATAGAGAACGTCCGCATTTGGAGGTTGTGTACTGTAACGTATACGTCCGCAGTTGTCAGAAGTTTCGTCCTCATTTGATAGGTAAAAATTGCTGTGTGTGTCCTCAGTATTACCATTACAAACACACACTCACACACACTCATATTAAAATTGTATGTCCTCGGTTGAAGGTGATTACATGTATGTGAGTATGTGTGTGTGTGTGTGTATGTGTGCGTGCATTCTGAAGTGCTTGATTAACATTTTAAACAAAAGAACATTTTCAACATTATAAACTCCAGTTTTATTTTATTCCAAAGCATTATTTACATGAACATGGTTGGAAGAATCTGGTTATTTTCACAAAGCATTAAATAACGTCTATCATACAACATTATTGATGAAGAAATTCATCCTGACGCCCAGATCACAAATCACACAAAGAGATAAAAAAAAATGAAGTATGGGAAATTTTTGTCCTTTCCTGGAAACACACCTTGGGATCGAGAATATTACTTTCCATATAAAGGTTGCCAAAATGGTAAAATTTACAAAGAAAATGTCAACTTTGGGACCAGAAAAATTTGCTATAACAATATGTTGTTATAATGGTGTTCTTCAAGACATTATTTAAAAATGTTTCCAGTTAAAAAGAAAAAACAACAACAACCAAAAACAAAAACAAAGTCAAAATTGACCTACATGATCCTTACTTCTACCAGTGTCTCTGAAAAGTTCTAAAAACAAATCAATAAAAAAATGGGGTTAAAAAATTAAAATCAATGAGCGATCATTCCAGTTTCCCCTATAAAGTGACGTGTTATAGAATATTTGTCCCCAGGACATTAATTCTTGTGCTGATTTTTATCCGTACATATTTTGCAAGTGACAGCATAACTGTCTAAAGTTTTGTGTTCTAGAGAGTTTATTTGTCTATCCAAACACTATCATGTAGGTCAAATGTCAAAGTTTAACAATTTCTTTTTATAAATGGTCTTCTAAAATGTTAGCCAATGCCTTTCATAAAACGAGTCTACAGTATTTTATTAAGAAATGGCAATTTACTACAGGGTCCTATTTCATAAAATTTTATCACAGAAAATCTCTGAGTCTAGCCAGAGTCCCCCCACCCCCACCCCATGGTAAAATTAATGGTACAGTTATGCTTACAAGAGTTTCCATATTTTACTAGAGATATTTATCTGAAAATAGTTTTATGTAATAGAGCCCAGAAGTCATCTCATCCTTAGTGCTTTCCACTGGGATTCTGACATGACCAAATAATACAAATCTTCCTTATTTTTGTTTGGACAGTATACTGTGTATCAAAAAGGTAATCCATGTTTAGATGAAAGATATTCCCAACAATTTTTATTACAGAGATTTATAAGTATAATATCCATAAAGGGGAAATTTTTTTCTTTCGAATGATACTTCACTCACGTCACTGGTGTCATGCATGACCGAAAGCATTGCACTTGAAGAGAACAATATCAAATCACACCATTTGAAAGTTTTGGTCAATTGATGAAAGACTGAAGACACTGATGACTGGGTTCAGTTTTTAAAGATAAGAGGTAATCTCACACTTTATGAAAGTTTTGCCAAACTTGCAAAAAGTGTAATTAGGCATTGTTCTCTGTAACAGCAATGAACTCGATCATGTGTGACACCAAATCATGCAAATCATGCAAGTGAGCGATCACTGCTCAGAGAAAAAGTCGCTCTTTATGGATATGATAGTGATATATCTCTATAATACAGCGTGGTGTCTCAAAAAAATTGTGCAAGTGAAAAGTGCCATCTTTGGCACTTGGAAAATACTCAGTGTGACATGATGCTTACATCAACATCAAGAGCATAGTCTTAGCTTTAAAATACCATTAGTTTTGTTCAATTTGCTTGTTTTACTCTCACGATATCTGTATATTTAAATATGACAGGGTGAAGTCACAATTGTGCAAGTGGCACAAGTTTGATTTCACTTTTTTGTTGTTTGCAACATATCTCAAGATTAAACTAGAATTTCGCGGTTCTCGGCTTTCACAATTGCTATATTCAGAGAATATAAACCTGTGGGCCGCTTCACATGTCCCAATGAAAAATAGTGGAAAGACTATTAAAGTAAGTCCCAGATGAAATATGCAAATGAAGTCATTAAAGGCAGTGGATCTCTTTTGCATGCCTAAAAATCAACACTGTGTAAATACAATGGCATTTAGCAGAAAATGCCATCTGGAAACCTTTAGCAAAATAAAGGAGCTAGAAACTCAGTTTTAGTGGAATTATAGTGACCGTTAGACTCTGATTTGAATTTTTTTCTTGCGAAGAAAAAATTCCTACCATAGAACGTACACTAAAATGGGTATTGTTTTTCTTTCGCAGTTGTCAAATTCTAGGTAACTAATGACCCCCAGATTTGACAGACATGCCCTTCATCAATAGCCTAAGGGCATGGGTTATCTTTTCGTGGTCTGTGGAGATGTTTGCAAATGAGATCCACTGCCTTTAATATGCATATTTTGCATCATCAGTTTGCTTGGGTAACACTTGTATCCAGCACTACCCACATGCCAAGCAGCATGGAAATCAGACTTGGAGCAGTCAAGGTTCACCTTTGTTCTTATTAGACAATTAGAAGAAAAATGCAAATGAGGTAATTAATATGAATATTTTCCGTCATCAGTTTGCATGGGTAACCCTTGTACCCAGCACTACCCACATGCCGAGCGGCATTGAAATCGGACTATGGAAAGTGGTTGAAGTTCACCTTTGTTCTTATTAGCCAATCAGAAGAAATATGCAAATGAGGTCATTAATATGCATATTTCCCGTCATCAGTTTGCATGGATAACTCTTGTACCTGGCACTACCTACAAGTGGCATTGAAATCGGAGTTTGTCTTCTGGGCGTGGTTCACCTTTTTGGTGTGAAATGGTTGGCAAGAGACATCTGGGATACATCCATCCATACATCCATCCATGCAAGCGAAAGCTAAGTGTGCCTTCCAGCACGCTGGGCGGCCCACAAAAAAGCAAATTGGACAGAACAAATGGCATTTGAAGTGAATAACATCCTCTTTAACAGTTAGAAAATAATGCTGCAACACATGCTTACGTCAACGTCAAGGGCAAAATCTTAGCTGTTTGTTCCATTGAATTTGCTTGTTTTAATCCCGAGATATGTTTAGCAAAAAGGTAAAACCACAATTGTGCACTTTTTGGGGAAGAGGACCTGATACTATCAGTGTAGTGAACGTGGCACATTTGTGGTTTTACTTTTTCGTAGTTAACTTAACATATCTCGGGATTAAAACAAGCAAACTGAACAAAATAAATGGCATATGAAAGCTGAGACTTTACCCTTGACATTGACATAACCATCATGTCACAACAGTATTTAATAATTGCCAAAGACGGTGCTTTTCACTTTCACAATTTTTTTTTTTGGAGACACGCTGTATATGACATTGAAATACTAACCCCTTAAGATAGTAGTGTTTTTTTTTATATGCACTGTGATTTGAAAACCAGGGATGTAGTCGAGGCCGGATTTTGCCGGCCTTGGCCTCGGCCTCGGACCGAGTCACGTGTACAAAGTCTATGGGAAAAATATTTTTCCAGCGGCCTCGTGACTTGGAACGGCCGGCCTCGACTACATCCCTGTTGAAAACTGAAAAGTATAGTGAAAATGCCTAAAATGTCTAGTATGAAATCACTGTATCAGGCATAGAGATGTCAGTAAGAAATATAATTTTCAGGTCAAACACAAGTTCAGTTCTCCTCCATGGTTCATGTATCACAGCCACCCTTGTATGAATTAACATCACAGCTTCGTATTTTCCACAAAATCAAATATCAGTTGAGTTTACGCCACCAACGTCTCGATGAACGTTTGTAGAGTCATCTTTCTATTTGTCCAGTTTTTCCAATAAAATCTGCACACCTTTTGAAGTCATTTTGGCCATTGATTTTCTGACGGTCGTGACTGCTTCTGTTATCTGTTTCCTAGCTTCTTCATTCCCACAGTCCGCAAGGCTAAAATAAGAAACATAGACACAATGATCAATTATCAAATAACGAATTTCTCTTAGTTATTCATTTTGTTGCTGTTGTTTGGAAAACAAAAACCCATTTTAGAAAGTAATTAATGAATTCATAATTTAATTTTAAAATATATCAATGAAAATTCTTGCTCTAAATGTTTTGGACTGCTCTCCATTTAAAGCCCTCTGATGGATGAGGAAAGAAAGTCATATTTTGTTAGAAATGTCAAATTTTGTTTCAATTGCAGTGTATGAGAAAGTTGAGAACTTGTTACAACGTGTGTTCTATCCAAGTCATGAACCACTTAAACTAGCACACAGGCCATAGGCTTACCAAAGGGGGGGGGGAGTAGTATTCAAACACCCCCCTTTGAAAAACTCTGGACACACCTATGCCACAGGGTCAAGAGGTTAAGACTGATAAGGGATGAGAACAAATTTGGTGAAGAATAAAACTCACCTGGCTAAGACAAAAGCCCCTCTGTTGACCTTGACCCATGACCTTATATTTTCATCAGTCAGTTCACTTAGGAGACAGTTGGAGAAAGATGATGACACATCTGAAAAGATTTTAAAAAAATACATACACTGTATATGTATAATACTAACATATAATAAAATTCCATAGTTGGCATGTATATATATATTTTTTTAGATCTTATCTGTTGTGGGAGGGATACGTATAACTAACAATTTTGAACAGGTCATTAATTCTTCACAACTCCTGCAGTAAGATTCGTAGTACAGGTGACTCCTGTTATAACAAAGTCCTCGTGACCGGCAGATTTCTTTCATTGTATTGAAATTTCATTATAACCAAACAGTGAAAATATATAAAGATATATAGATAATGATTTTGGGGCCTGAATTTCTACTTGTTGTGACAGGAATTTTGTTATAACGGGAGTACACGGTAAGTGGAATATAATATCAAATACCTTGGTGGATTGATGGTGAAGGAGGAGAGTGATGGATTAAGCAGAGATTAAAATAAAAATATTTGACTCATCTAATCCTATTATCTTTCCCATGGGTTTTGCAAGATTTCCTTGAGTCCCACCCACCCCCCCCCCCAAACTAAGTCGCCCAAGAAATAAATGTCAGTCTAGAACTGGTAGAGATAACATCATCCACACATACTGACCTCCTTTTTCTCGTTGTGTTTTCTCATGTGCTAGTAGTCTCCTGAGGAGGAGGTGACCGGACGGATGTTCCACAATGTGCATCTGGCAGAAATACAAGTAATATTTCATTATAGTAAATGGTGTATTTATAGCACAGTTTGTGATTGGCTCATCGTTATCACGTGTCATTCATTGTTTACGTTATAGGGACTGGTCGTGCACTATAACTTTTTTGCAAGGGAATGAAGAGGCAATCTCAGGTTAAATGATTGGAGATACGTCATTCTTTTTACCTTTGCTATCGTTTTTGTAGCCATAGTTTTTCTAACAAAGTGTAGGCCCTGACTTTAGACATGCATTTTTGGTTGAAAGACAAATGCTTGCACTATCATATTTGTTCACATAAGATGTGAAACTGTTTCAATTTCAGGAGATAAGTAGATAAGAAATGGAAAAACGCTGTCGCTGTTGATATAATTTGCATGATGTGTGCACAAAATTCAGTGCGTATTCCCTGCTGATTTCAGCGCGTAATACACGATAATTACGCTAGCGCATTCTGGGGTCATTGACTGCATTCACGCGCGCTGCGCTGATCCATGATGCAGGTTTCAGTTTGCCATGTTGTTCTTATTCTACACGATTAAAATTATTGTTATAAATACACTTTATTTACTATAATAAATGGTGTATGTTACGATGTGCACTATCCTACACTATATGAACTCTACACGCTTAAAATTATTGTTATGAATACACTTTATTTACTATAATAAATGGTGTATGTTACGATGTGCACTATCCTAGACTATATGAACTCCAAATGCATAATCATCCCTTATGCAGCTCTATTTCAACTTGGCCTTCGGCCTCAATGAAATAAAATTGCACTTGGGATAATTATGCATTTGTTGTGCACATAATCTAGTATAGTGCACTCCACATCATACACCATTTATATAATATTATATGATACTGGGGACTAGACACACACTCTGACATACACCATTTGATTTCTGTACAGTTTCAATTTTGTACAGGGGGTTGGATATTGAGCAAAATCTGAACCCTAACTTTTTAAATAAGCATGAGTTATATAAAAATGAATATTGATATCTTATACAAACCACCTCCACCAAAAAATGTTCACTATTCAGTTGCAACTATACTCAATGCCAGTATAATGTGGTGTATAGTTTTTGTGTTACTAAATACCAAACTTGACAAATCTTATTTTTAACACCTAGTATTTATGTTTATCTTTTTATCTTTTCACTTTTACGGTTTGCGTGTGTTTTGTACAAGACAGCAATTAATCAGAACTTAATCACTTTTAACCGTCAGTAACACTGCTCAGAAAATAATTTTGAAGGATCTTTTTCATCAGTAAAGATAAAATAAATGAAGAATAATGGGACAAAGTGATAATAATTGCACAACCTACCTCTTCCATTTTGCTAGGGTCATTGACCAACATGGGGATCAAATCCTCAGCAGCTAATGTGGCCAGCATGCTGTATGAATCCTTCTTGTCACCTACCAATAAAAAATGAAAAGAAACCATCAGAAACACAAAAAATATACTGATTTTATGTAACTCTATCTTTTTTCTGTTTATGCACTATAATTTTCCTTCAATCAGCAGCACTTTATTTGTTCATTATTACATTAATAGTAGTATTGTTGTTGCTGCTGTTGTTAGTAGTAGCAGTAGAAGTAATAGTTGTAGTAGTAGTAGAAGTAGTGGTAGTAGTAGTAGAAGTAGAAGTAGCAGTAGTAGTAGTAGCAGTAGTGGTAGTAGTAGTAGAAGTAGAAGTAGCAGTAGTAGTAGTAGCAGTAGTAGTAGTAGTAGTAGTAGCAGTAGTAGTAGTAGTAGTAGTAGTAGTAGTGGTAGTAGTAGTAGTAGTAGTAGTAGTAGTAGTAGTAGTAGTAGTAGTAGTAGTGGTGGTGGTAGTGCGTAGTAGTAGTAGTAGTAGTAGTAGTAGTAGTAGTATAGTAGTAGTGGTCATAGTAGTAGTAGTAGTAGTAGTAGTACTGTAGTAATAGTAATAGTAGTATTAGTATAACATCATCATCATTATTTTATAACTTTTCTTTCATTTTAGTTTTTAAACAAAATGATGAATTTAAAGTGAAAACATGGGGGATACTATAGGGACTTCTACAAATTAAAAAAAGTATTACTGTGTTGACCTGCTTTGTAGGGTCTTGATGGTATTAAAAAACTAAAGCAGCTAGACTCTGCACAGTCAATGGGTGTGCTCTCCACCCTCCCACCTGATTTAATAGAAATTGAAATGCCTGATGCACACGTATAAAACCAATCTAATTTCTAAAAATACCATAATAACGAGGTCAAATCACACATGTACAAAACAAACTCATCATACCTTTCACATGTGAAATCTATTCTTTAAATTGTTGCCTCATAGTACATACTTGACCCAAGTTACATCAAAATCTGATAAGCCATTTTTAAATCATAACTGATAATTTTTCAAGTTTAAAAAACTTGAGCCACACATCCTCCATGCCATAAATGTCTCTGAAAAGGTGTAAATGTGAAGTCTTGTAAAAAAAAACTTCAAAATGATCATTTAGTGCTTTGAAAGAGGAAATATATACGAGTATCCAATTTTCCCATGTCCAGTTAAGTTACATCAGATGTAGAATTCATGTGTGACGTTTATCTACTTTGCCAATCGCAGTATAACGTTTCAAAGTTTGTATTCTAACATGTGTATTTGTCTACTTAAAGGCAAGGTTTACCCTGACATCAAATTGATTTCAATAAAAGCAGAACAATGAGAGAAACATGTTAATGAAAGTTTGGTGAAAATCCACCAAAGAATAACAGAGTTATGAAGTTTCAAAGTTTTAAATTTGTGACGTCACATGCGAGCAGCTCCCCATATGTCATGTAACATAAATTCCATGAATTGCAATTTTTTAATAGTTCATGATACCCTCTGCTCGTCCCGCAATACTAAGACATTTAAATCCTCACTTAAGTCCTATCTCTTCCCAAGCTGACTTGTTTTGATTTTGTATCTTTAATATAGTAATTAAATATATTTCTCATTTTTTGTCATTTTATGTAACATTTAAAGTATTGTAAAGTGCTGAGATCAAGTAACTTGCTGAAGCACTATACAGGGTGGCCCAGAAAGAATGCTACGAGTATGATCGCTAATTTCTTCACCATTATCGGCAAAATGTCATTAATTTTTATTTCGTTGGTTAGAACATTTCTTTTTCCAATAAAATGATACGAAGATCATTGATTTTGAGTAAGGCGTTTTGATTCTAGGGCCACTTTTCGGAGGTAATGCAATTTTCCAAATTTGCAAATTTTTCAACAGCGGCGGTCATCGGAACGCCGAGATATTCTGGCATCTCAGCTTGCCATACCGGACAAACCGCGATGACAAAGGGCTGGAATGCCCTCGCATTCATAAGCAAGACGATGCGAGCTACATCTCCATTGTCATCGCGGTTTGTCCGGTATGACAAGCTGAGACGCCAGAATATCTCGGCGTTCCGATGACCGCCGTTGTTGAAAAATTGGCAAATTTGGGAAATTGCATTGCCTCCGAAAAATGGCCCTAGAATCGAAACGCCTTACTCAAAATTAATGATCTTGGTTTCATTTTATTGGAAAAAGAATGTTCTAACCAACGAAATAAAAATTAATGACATTTTGCCGATATTGGTGAAGAAATTAGCGATCATACTCGTAGCATTCTTTCTGGGCCACCCTGTATAAATATTAAGTATTGTATTGTATTGTATTCATGATAATTAAATGGGGGTTTTTCATAGTTGCATGTATAAAATAATGTTTTGATAATATATTGAATGCACAGGTAAAATCATTTTCAAATTTCTGAGAAAACGGCTCTTTTATGGAATTTATATCACACATGGGGAGCTGCTCGCATGTGACGTCACAAATTCAGAAGTTTAAAATTCCATAACTCGGTTATTCTTTGATGGATTTTCACCAAACTTTCATTAATATGTTTCTCTCATTTTTCTGCTTTTATTATAACCAACTTGGCATCAGGGTGAACTTTGCCTTAAGCACTATTATGTACATGTAGCTCAGATATCACAGATTTCCTCTTCAATGTTAACTAGTGTCTTAATCCTTTGGGGACGACAGGCTTGTACAGAAGCCTGGCATATCTCACAACCAGAGACGATTTTTTCCTCATTTATACTGGTCAAATGTGTACTTAGTGGGACAGACCGGTTTTTAGCCAATATAAACTTAGTTAGAGTGAATAGGTTAGCATATTAGTGTTGCATGACTCCAGGATTTTGGGGAGTCGACTAGTCGCCGATCAAAAGTCGCGACTCCAACTATTTGACGACTCTTTGTGTTCGGTTCTGTTGGTATGATCAATAGGTAAAAAGAAGCATACTACAGCCTATACATGACTGCTCAGTATCCTCCTTCAATGATTTCAGTGATTTTGATGCAAAAGCAGTCCATTGTTGGCCAATTTCATTAATGGTTAGTTCATTTTGAAAATTATTTTTGAACTTATGTTGTTCAACTGTGATTAGGACCATTCAAAAAATGACTTTCTACCATAATCCCACACATTGTCATTGATGTTTTGACTGGTTTACATGGCATACATATGTGATTACATGGAGTCGATTATAGCATTTCTAAAGTCAGAGTCGCGACTCCGCGACGATAGTCACGACTCCGCGACGATAGTCACCACTCTGACTTTTGGCGACTTAGTCGTGCAACACTATAGCATATTTTCTGCGCTTCAGCAGTAGAAATTTGTGTCTGAATGTGTAAAGTACTGGGCTTGTGTACAAGCCTGTCGTCCCCAAAGGGTTAAACAAAAATCACCAACCCCAGTTCTAACAGACAATAGTTGATGTACCTACCTAAAGCATGTTCGAGTATAGCCAGGGCTAGCTGGCTATTTGAGTTACTGTATGCCATCTCCTTGGTGTGGGTTAGCAGCAGCTTGAGGAAGGCCGGGGAGGAGGCTTCCAACAACTCTCTCCTCCTTGTTGCCATATCTTTCTTACTGCAAGTGGAAATGCAGAAATAAAATCTTAACATGTTGCTGGCACACTCTTGTGCCACAAATTGTATTCTTTAAATAAGTGCCAATAATATATTAGTATGACAGTAATACAATTTGTTATTTCATTTTTATATAATATCAACCCTAATTAGCGTGGGCTGTTTGGAACTGCATAGCCCAAGGGGGGGGGGGGGGAGGGGCTAATTTGGCCCCCTCTTCAGATCTCCGCCGCAGGTTGCGTGAACGCCATGAAAACTTGCATGTGCATATAGCTGGATGTAATCTCTTAGACTGTATAGTCAGATTTTTGAAAAATCTATATTTTTTATTTTTTAAATAATTAATAATGCAAATTTATGTATGAAATATTTTTGCCAATAACTCACTTTAAACAGCTCATAGAATGCTAATTTTTGGTGATGATATTCTTTTTGACATTTCTAACAATTATCCACAAAACTTGCCAAATCAGAATTAATTTCTTAAGTAATTCATTGCTTCGTAAATTTTTCAACCTTTAGTATTTTATTTTTTGTCTGTCTGCTTTTACCCAAGATGCAATGCGCCAAATAGCCCTGTTCGGGTCTGTCGTATGATGGCGCTACATAATGCAAAATGCGAGAATTTGCATCACAAATCAGTATCCCCAAAAACCTTAGGACTTTTTTCTTGGCTTGTCACAAAAATTGTGACAGATTTACACCCTAGTGCCACCCCTGATCCATATATACCTGGTTGGGTTGCTGTCTCCCTTCTGCAGTTGTTTGACAATGTCTGGATGGAAGTGGGAAGGATCCCGGGGAACGAGGAGGTAGAACAACACCTTGCGACCGTACTGATCAGTTGCTATTTCATACGCCGACTTCATCATTTCCTGTTGATAAGAGAATCATTTATAATTTGCACGCACATTCTTTGTCTAAACACAAAGGACAAAAAAACAAGGAAATTGAGTACTTTATTCATCAAAATATACATGTAACATTCACATTGCTCATATGTGTAATTCAATCTGGGATGGGGCCAGGGTAAAATCTTGTTGGGGGGGGGGACCAATCCATTGGGAAGATTTTGGCGGCCAAAATTTTTTCACGGCCAATTCCGTGGCCAAATAAGCATCCGAAATATCACTCAGTGAAAATCTGGGGGTGGGGGGGGGGGCGGGACTGAAATTTTTGAAATAAAGTACAATTCCCCAAAATTTTATTCCACTGAAAACAATAGAGGGTAGCACCCCCTCCCTTGCACCCCTGTAACTCCATCCCTGAATTCAATGCCCTATATCAAATTGTCATTTCTTTGGTGAAGTGTGATACTCCTGAGAAATCAACTCTAAACAGAGAAAAGATTAGTTTGTATACAATCACCACATGCAATGTGTGTAATTTTTAAAAATTTGGAGGTATTTTTCAGTCTTAGCCTCCAGGATTTGGTAATTCTCATAAAATTAACAGAGGCACAGCCAGTTGCCATAGCCATCGGGTCAAGAGAATTTTTCAGAGATTTCAGGAAATTTAAAAACAGAATGCAACCCCCCCCCCAAAAAAAAAATACCCGAAAGACAAAAACATGCAAATCAGGTGTACCTCAATGATGACCTTGCTGACGATTTTGGTGTCATCCACACAGTCAAAGAGAGCCAAGAGAACTCGGTGTCCGAATTCCTCCTTACAGATCTTGACCACAAAGGTCTTGAAGGATTTAATGATCACCTTTCTGTCCTGTTTGTAATGAACAATGTAAGAATGTTGAATGAAGGGAATACTACATCAATTCTCCATATCGCATATACCAGATTGGTGCTGATAACAGGTACTATATATCAACATCCTGGACTTTTTGCAGTCTTTCTAGCTTCCTGCCTGACCCAGAATGAAAGCGGCAGCATTGATTTAATACAGCCAGTCTGTTTCTAGTTGTATTGCCTATTTCCTATTTTTTTTTCTTTTTGTGTGGTTGAACTAGCTTTGTCCAACTAATGAGAAATATTCCATGCCAACACACACGAATGGATTTCTGACTTTATCCCAAGTGAAAAAAATAAGATAAAACAATGCAATTGCAAAATCAGGAAAAAACAGAGGTTTTTCAACACCGCGCCTTTTAATATGCACAATGAGACGTTGGATATGAACATGTCGGCAAATCTCACCAGAGAATCGCAATAATCTGAGTGCATCTCCAACGTTCTTTCATAGACAACTATGTGCGATAGGGAGAATTAAAAGTGCAAATCATGTCATTTTACACTTTGTGTGCTGACAGCTTGCACATCACTAGTTTTACTGTAAACACAAATTTTACACCCCTCTGTTATTGTCTGCACCACCACCTGTTATCACTGCACATCCCATCCCAGTTTAGCTTGGTAAAACCACTTCAGGGATTACTACTTCAAGGTTCATGGTTTAAAGTTCAAGGTGCACCAGCTGGCCAACATATAACCTAAAGGGGCGTCTAACGGTACACACCAATTCACTGACAAGCCAATCATTTTAATCCCAATTATTTAAATTTTAAACATCATAGAATTGACTACAGGTGATATTTCTTCCTTGAAATGAAGCAAATTGTAACCAAATGAATGTGAACAAAAGACTAGTACCTGTTATGCTTGATTTTTACAGAAAAATGTGCTGTTTTGGAAAGTTATACTGACCTCATAACTACAAAACAACCCAGTTTCTGACTAGCATACCTGAGTGTTGGCACAACAACAAAAGTTTTAAATGCATAGCCGCCAACATGTGTCAGTAAAAATTAGAATTTGCCCTGCTGGAAATTAGTAATACCTACACATTTTCCATAAAACAACACAGTGTTTTTTGTTAACAAAATTAGTCATTTTTTATTCATAACAAGTGAAAACCGTATAAACAGACCAGAGGTGTCGATCCTGTGGGGGCAGGGGGCGATTGCCCCCCAAGGAAAATATTGGGGGGGGGGGCAAACATATCGATTTGCCCCCCAATAATTTAGACAATTTGAGAAATTCATAATATGCAATGCAAATATATGTTTTAAAAAGCATTGAAAAGCACTACAAAACCAGTAAACATGGCATAAAAATACTATTAAAGATACAAAATTGCCAATTTTTTGGCGCACTTTGCACGCAAAATTCTGTACTACCATTTGGTGCGCAGAGCGCACCGAAAAGTTTTGACATTTTTTCACTTTTGCCCCCCCCCCCCATCCGAAACATGGATCGACACCCCTGAAACAGACACTGAAATTAATAATCATTACTGAAATTATTAGTAACAGTTGGCAGCTATGTAAATGCATTGTACAACAATATTTCCATTTAAAAAATTGTGAGCTACATGATTCCCATGCTACTGCTATCTTTGATGAGGCCTAAAATTGAAGTCCTTAAAAAATTGTTCAAAATGATCATTAAGTGCTTTAAAAAAGTAAAAATCATTGAGAGACCATTCCAGTTCTCCCCCACAGACTGTTGTGTTGCTGAATTTTTATCGGCCGAGAATAATTCATGTGTCAATTTGTATCAGTACAAGGGTACATACATGCATTTTACAAGTGACAGCATAACTGTTTGAACTTTTGTGTTCTAGGGTGTTTATTTGTCCATTCAAACACTGTCAGATATGTCAGATAGCAAACTTTGACAGGTTTTTAACATCCCAATCAAACAATCTTAGTCTATTTTGTACAAACTGTAACTCCCCCACCCCTTCAAAACAAAAAAAGGATGACAAAAACTATAATCTTGCACTTCAAGGTCTCCAATACCATATCCCCAATAACATTGCATTGGCAATGCAATGCTTACCACTTAGATGAATAGCATTTATTGTCTCTTGAATATATGCATTCTGCCTTGAGATTTGTTCTTTTCACAAATCTTGTTTTTCAATGATTCCTGTCACTTTTAATATTGAAATTATGACAAGATCACTGACTAAACTACTTTTTTTTTACTCAATATTCATTCAGTATAGGTTCTTTGGGTTATCTGTGGAGCAATTATTCCTTTACCTTTGCAGTACCATACCACAGACAATGCATTGCTGCCCGTGCCCCATCTTGTGTGTGTAGAATTTGTACTACAATATCTCTCATGGCCTCAATCAGTTCCTGAAAAGTAGAGTATATTGTAAATAATTAACTTTAATGATGCCGCTATAGGTCACAAGTACCGTTCATAATGTAGTCCAGTAGCCAAGGGGGTTAACCTTGTTTTGGGGTCTATAGTTTTTTTCTTTGCAGATTATGATTCCTAAGACCATCAAGATGAACAATCTTAAAACTGACACTCTGTCAGCCTTGAGCAATTTGAGATATTCGGAAAAAACAAAATGGCTGCCAAAATGCCCGATTTTTGTATAGAAAAATATAAAAGCGATTTTTTGTTTTAGTAAACAACTACCAATTGTGTATATTTTTAGCAGTACATCACCCTAGACAAGAGTGGAGGCATCGTTTCATCATAGATGACGTTAATTTGCATATTTCCAGTGAATCGCAATGTTAGTCTCAGTTCCAGACCCTGTGATTTTTTTCCTTACTCCAAATAGACACATTGCGGCTGGATGAGCACCCAGGGCCTGTAATGTCGGGCCCATATATACCCTCAATCAACACACTAGTCCTAATTCAAGGCAATTGGCTGATAACAGTAATTTCTTTGGATAGGATGGGCTTACTCTGTCAGCCTAAGTGAGCAATTTGAGATATGAGGAAAAACAAAATGGCCACCAAAATGCCCAATTTTTGTGTAGAAAACAATTTTTTAGTTTTAGTAATGGACTGCTAATTGTGTATATTTCTAAATGTCCATTACTTGAAACAAGTCCGTTAGTGTTGTATCATAACAGATCACATGTTAATTTGCATATTTACAATTAATCACAATGTTAGTTTCACTTCCAGACCCTGCAACTTTTCCTTCCTCCAAACAGATGCATTGCGGCCGGGTGAGCACCCGGGGTCTGCGATATGTCGGGCCCTTATATCATCAACACATTTGTCTAAGTTCAAGGCAGTTCACGGATAACAATAATTTCCTTAGAATAGGATGTGCTCAATAAAAAGTCTGGAAGCC
Organism: Eucidaris tribuloides; assembly: GCA_001188425.1. Lineage (NCBI taxonomy): Eukaryota > Metazoa > Echinodermata > Echinoidea > Cidaroida > Cidaridae > Eucidaris > Eucidaris tribuloides. Next base: position 50,875 of record JZLH01S0360607.1, read on the forward strand.
AGACTAGTCAAATATCAGCAATACAAAATGGTTTTCAAACTAACTGATTTTTACACACAAAAGACAAGTCAAGATTTTATTTAGGGTAAAGGTCTATATCTATGTGGCCATATCCCCAAGTCTGTTAACCTTTAAAAAATTGTCGTAGTACCAGATAACAACTGTCATACTAATTCGCATAAATCAACATGGCGGCCAAATGCCAAAACCTTTAATTTGTATTTTTCATTCAAAATATGCATTTTCCTTTCTTTTAGTAGGCAGGATAGTAAATTAGACATAAAGTGTTGTTTTGTAAGCAAATTTATTTCCACTATAAATTCTACTGGTTCTTTATGCCTCATGTGGTGATGGATGATAGCTGGCTTATCCATGTGTCCATCTAGTAGCAGCTGTTAAAGCTTTGGTGTAAAGTTATGGTACAATACAATACAAAAGTTCTGTTCGAGAAAGGGTCACTTGACCCTGTCGTTGATATGCCCTGCATGGAGGAAACCATTTCGTTCATGAGGGAGCTACATGTAAATGTTAAAGATAAAATCTACCCATTTGCTGATCAGTCACTCTGTACAGATATGGTCCTGAGCTCTCAGGATCATAATTCAGATCTTTGATTTAAGGAGGGGGATCATGGATCATATATTAAGTATTATTGTCAAATTATTGCATCATTATCACTTATCATAATGTACCAAAATGGTTTGCTCCATTATGGAAAGTTGTTTTGTCACATATATTCAAATTGTACACTTGTAACTTATTTTTAATTCTTATTTTTTATTTTTTACTAAACAAAAACCCTTCTCCATGATTTCTTTTACTTCTATTATGTATTTATGAATTCTATTTTTACCACCTGCAGCTGGTCTTCATTACTATCTTTGGTATTTATTCAATTATGTCAACTGTGCAATAGTTCTTTTGGGGCAAATTGTGTGGGCTCACATGTCTATGGGCCCTGACCCACATGTTGTCCCCATCTTTATCTCTATTTTGTTCTTTGTACAGTATTCTTTTCATAATGTTTCGTTTGAGATTTTGTTAAATGTTGAAAAAAGAAAGAAGAAAAAATAATAATAAGAAGAAGAATAATTATAATGATGATGATGATGATGATGGTGTTACTCATTTGCGCAGAATACCCCCATATGTACATAAACTTGGTTGAGCCTACATTTTCTGTAAATGAAAAAGGATTCTTAAAATGACAAATTCCTGGAAAATACAACGAAAATGACTGCGCGTGTTACACCAATCCAAACTTACTGGTGATAAAACAAGCACAGCATCTTAGCGTAAGTTATATTATAATTTATATGTTACAAACTCGCAAAGTGAAATACAGCTTTTAGCATTTGTCACCATCTTGGATTCTACAGATTTGTATGTCATCAGTGACCATGTATCCTTACTAGAGTTTTCACAATTCCGGTCAGATAGAGCCACAAAAATAAATGAACTAATATTGTAAAAACAGAAAACAAAACAAAAACACACAAGGTTTTTGTGTAAAAACATGGACCTCCATCCATGTAAAAAAAAAAATCATTTTGGCGCCATTTTGTTTTTGCTACGTATTTCAAATTAATCAGTGCTGATTAAGTACCATCTTAGAATATGCAAATTATCATTTGCATGGTCATTTTAGATAATAAAACACTATCAGACTTTTCTAAGGTAATGGACTTGGAGAAAAATACAAATTTAGGATTCTTTTCCTTAAGAATATAAACCCTATGAAACCCTACCATTCATTATGAGTCATCATCATAAAAATAGTGTATTTTATGGTGGCCATTTTGTTTTTGTGCATACTTTATATTGCTCGAGGTTGACAGTTTTAAGATTGTTCAAATTTGAAATAAGACTGTGACAGTTTTAAGATTGTTGAAATTGATGGTTGTAAGAATCATAATTATAGGTAAGACTAGTGTGTTGAGGCTACATCTGCCTGACATCGCAGGCCTTGGGGTGCTCACCCAGCCGCTGTGCATCTATTTGGACGAAGGTAAAGTCGCAGGGTCTGTAAGTGAATCTAACATTATGATTAATTATTTAATTGTAAATATGCAAATTAACATGTGATCTGTTATGATACAACACTAACAGACTTGTTTCAAGTAATGGAATTCTAAAAATATACACAACTAGTATTCAATTACTAAAACAAAAATTATTTTTTTATTTCTATACAAACATTCAGCATTTTGGCGGCCATTTTGTTTTTCCACATATCTCAAATTGCTCAAGGCTGAAAGAGTGAGCTCATCCTATAAAGAAATTACTGTTATCAGCCAACTACCTTGAACTAAGACAAGTGTGTTGGTTGAGGGTATATGGGCCCAACATCACAGGCCCCTGGTGCTATCACCCGGCTGCAATGCGTCTATTTGGAGGAGGAAAATCGCAGGGTCTGAAACTGAGACTTACATAGTGATTTATTGGAAATATGCCACTTCTAATATGACAGTTTTAAGATTGTTCAAATTGGTGGTTGTAAGAATCATAATTATAAGTAAGACTAGTGTATTGAGGCTACATCTGCCTGACATCGCAGGTCACGGGGTGCTCAACTAGCTGCTGTGCGTCTATTTGAAGGAAGGTAAAGTCACAGGGTCTGGATCTGAGACTAAAATAGTGATTTCTCGGAAATATGCAAATTAACGCGTCATCTATGATAAAACAATGCTTCCAGTCTTGTCTAGGGTGATGTACTGCTAAGAATATACGCAACTGGTAGTCCTTTACTAAAACAAAAATTCGCTTTTATATTTTTTTTATACAAAAATCGGGCATTTTGGCGGCCATTTTGTTTTTCCGAATATCTCAAATTGCTCAAGGCCGACAGGGTGTCAGTTTTAAGATTGTTCATCTTGATGGTCTCAGGAATCATAATCTGCAAAGAAAAAAACTATAGACCCTAAAACAAGGTCCAGCCCAAAATCTGGATTTGGCTGCCGGACTAATGTGGAGAAATGTTCAACAAGGGAAAGGAGAAGCAGTCAAACTAATTCCAAAAATGGATGAAAAGATAAGTGGAAAGATCAAGGGGGACATAAAAGATTCACATAAAAGTAAAAGAAAATGGAAAATTATGGGGGGGGGGGAACTAAGAAATCCATTAATTTTAGTGGTGTGTTGATATTTTAATTCATACTTTTGTAGTTGCCAACTATGTACTAAGCTCTTCTTGGCACTGTCTTTGCTTTTCCATTTTGACTACCAGTTCACCTCCCTTTCATCACTTTCATTTCAATTACAGTTTAAAGGCTCATAATCATGATAAAAATTCAAACTCATAAAAAATAAAGACTAGTCATGAAATATACATGCAGGCCTACATTCATGGATTTTTACAGCGCATAGTGAACATACAAATGTTGTATTTCTTCACACAGCCAACTTGTTTATGCTGAATAGTTGGAGATAATATTATACGGGACAAAATAAGGCAATTTTCCAAACTGCCTCAATACTGGATCTCTAAATATCTTTTTTGAAAATGTCTTAAAGGTGCAATAAACAGATGAGTCTTGTTACATTGTCATACTGTGAAATTGACCAATGAGAATCAAGAAATCTGACAAGACCAGGCATTGGAGGATCATGGCACATGACACAAGTCAAAGTATTGCAAAGTTTATCAATTTTTTCACAGTTCTCAAAAGACTGTTCTGATGACTACTGTGGAAAACTGTTTTCTTACAAAACAAGACAGGTATTCACTCTTTGCTGACAGCAAATACTACTGCTGCTGTGTTGCCATAGTCCCCAAAGAACTGCCGGCATTCTCTTGTTTGCAGTCTCTCTTGCCACAGCCATTCCACCATCTGTCCACATCCTGATATTGTCAATCCAACCAGTTTTCCTCCGTCCTGGCCTAGCCTTTCCTTCTACCTTTCCTCCTATTGTTGTTTGAACTAAACTATCTGAACATCGTTTCAAATGTCCGTACTTTGATACTTTTCTCTTCCTCAGTTGCACATAAAACACATGGGATTTAATCTGGTTGACATACAAGGTGTGACAAAAAAGAAACAAGACTGTGATAGCCACGCCAATGACACAATTTCAATTGACCCGCCACCCATGTCACTGTGTTGCCCAACATTTCATCAACATTCTGCTGTAATTTTGTTTACCTATCTCACTCTGTGCCCTTTCCTAGGAGCTGTTGAGTGGCATGCCCCTGCTTTACCCCATCACGATACAAGAAGGGCACAAACATTGAGCAGGGAATCAATCTGATATTTTTGGGTCAGTCTCGAGCTTCTCCAGGAGTCATATGAAAAAGATGCCTGCGGGGCATTGTTGGGGCGTGCCACTGAACAGCCCGAGGAAGGGGCACAGAGTGAGATAGGTGAACAATATTACAGCAGAATGTTGATGAGATGTTGGGCAACACAGTGACCTGGGTGGCGGGTTGACTGACATTGTGTCATAGGCGTGGCCTCCACAGTCTCGTTTCTTTTTTGTCACACCTCGTAACATCCACAAAGTAGTCAATGGGAAAGGTTTTACCCAGCTACTCACATTTCGCTTTGGGTCAGGAGCATGCTGTAAGAAGTCATGAAGTGCTTTGTGTACGATAGTATGTTTAACAACCGATCTGTAAACAACAACAACAACAACAAAATTTAACAGAGTCTCACTTACATGAACATGCCGTATATCTGTCTGAAAGAGTAACATGGCCATGTCACACAAGTTAGTCTAGTAATCTAGTTGGTACGATATTAATGTATTATTCTATATACAAATCCTCAAGAAATATGCTAGACATTCACAATCAATACATATACTTTAAGCCACAGGGTAACAATGACCACAGTTTTAAAAAAAATGTGAGCTACATAATCCTCCATGCTCCAAGTGTCTTTGATAAGGTCTAAAAATATTGCCCTGAAAGAATTGTATTTCAAAATGATTATTTAGTGCTTTAAAAAAGTGTAAATCTACAAGCATTCATATTGACCGGATTCACCTGCCCATTTCCTCCCATAGACTTCCTGTGTGTAGATCTAGGCTATTTTGTACTCTGCCCGAGTACTAATTGTTTATTCATTCATATCTTGCCAGTGGCAGCATAAATTTCCAAACTTTTGTATATAGGGTGCTTACTTGTCCATTCAAACACTACGATGTAGCTCACTTAGCAAAGTTTGACATTTTTTTTTAATTTGAAGCTCCACAATGTTAGCCTGTGTCTTTAACCTAAGTAAAAAATCACACATAAATCATGTAACCCACAAGCTTATGGTATAATTTTTTTATTTCACGAGTGCAGATATCTTACAAGGTGGCTCAAAATAATAAGATTACTTTACAATAAGAAATTCCCAAAACTTACTTATCTACTAGAGGTGTGAGTCTTTTCAGCATATGCTCCATGATGATTTGTTTTACAAGAATAAATTCCCAAAACTTACTTATGTACTAGAGGTGTGAGTGTTTTCAGCATATGCTCCATGATGATTTGTTTTACAAGAATAAATTCCCAAAACTTACTTGTCTACGAGAGGTGTGAGTGTTTTCAGTATATGATCCATGATGATTTGTTTTACAAGAATAAATTCCCAAAACTCACTTATCTACTAGAGATGTGAGTGTTTTCAGCATATGCTCCATGATGATTTGCTTTACAAGAATAAATTCCCAAAACTTACTTATCTACTAGAGGTGTGAGTCTTTTCAGCATATGATCCATGATGATTTGTTTTACAAGAATAAATTTCCAAAACTTACTTATCTACTAGAGGTGTGAGTGTTTTCAGCATATGATCCATGATGATTTGTTTTACAAGAATAAATTTCCACAACTTACTTTTCTACTACAGAGGTGAGTGTTTCCAGCATATGATCCATGATGATTTGTTTTACAAGAATAAATTCCCAAAACTTACTTATCTACTAGAGGTGTGAGTGTTTTCAGCATATGCTCCATGATGATTTGTTTTACTCTTACAAATTCCCAAAACTTACTTGTCTACTAGAGGTGTGAGTGTTTCAGCATATGCTCCATGATGATTTGTTTTACAAGAATAAATTCACAAAACTTACTTATCTACTAGAGGTGTGAGTGTTTTCAGCATATGCTCCATGATGATTTGTTTTACAAGAATAGATTCCCAAAACTTACTTTCTACTAGGGAGGTGAGTGTTTCCAGCATATGATCCATGATGATTTGTTTTACAAGAATAAATTCCCAAAACTTACTTGTCTACTAGAGGTGTGAGTGTTTTCAGCATATGCTCCATGATGATTTGTTTTGAGGCTGGTTCCTTGGCTAGGATATCGGCCAATGAGTGCACACCAGATTCCTGGAAGAATGACGACACAAGATTATAAATTACACGAAGTTCAAAAGCCACCAGGCTTGTGTAATTTTAATATGTCAATGGCGCAGTTCTGATATACTCTATCAAAAAGAATCATATGCGACGTGTCATCACGATACCCTGACAAAGTCACACATCTTATGAAACATAAACATAGGGAGAAAAATACAAATATTCAAACTTTTGCAACGTGTGAAGTTCACAAAACTTCATTTTTGAGGACATTCACTTTCACACTTCATATCATAATTACAATATTTGACACTATCCTTACCTTTGGGTTATGTGACTTTATCAGGAAACCGTGGTGACATATTCAAAAAGCATAGTATTTCAATTTCATTTGTCAGTGTTGATTGGAAAAGTATCAAAATTGACATACTAGTAAAAGAAAGGTATGGTTTCCAACATTTTGCATAAAATACAAAGTACTTTAAATCAAGCTTGGAGACAGGTTTCTTACAGCATTTGTTTAAAGTGATAGGCTAACATTGTGGAGCTTCAATTTAAAAAATTGTTAAACTTTGATATCTGAGCTACATAGTAGTGTTTGAAAGGACAAATAAACACCCCAGAATACAAAAGTTTGGAAATTTATGCCACCACTGGCAAGACATAAATGAATAAACAATTAATACTCGGGGCGAGTAAAAAATAGTCTAGCTCTACACACAGTATGTCTATGGGAGAAAATGGGCAGGTGAATCCAGTCAACTTATGATTTTCACTTTTTTAAAGCACTAAATAATCATTTTGAAATACAAGTTTTTTCAGGGCTAAATTTTTTAGACCTTATCAAAGACACTGGTAGCATTGGGAATCAAGTAGCTCAGATTTTTTTAACTGCAGTAAATGTTAGCCAATGGCTTTAAGTTTGCCTTGCTTACTCATTGGAGGATAAATCACCATGTTTAATTGAGAAACATAATTGTCCGGCAGAAGGGCCCTAGCATATGTACCCGCAGAAGGGCCTTAACAATAAATTTTCTCTAATTTGAAAAATATTGGCTTATTTGATATTTGCACTTCACAGGATGATAGAAGGATCTAAAAATGTCACACTACTTTGATTTCATGTGAAAAAAGCCAATGGTTAAAAATGTCACACTACTTTGATTTCATGTGAAAAAATCCAATGGTTTTCAAGTTCGCAACAATTTAGTGTAGAGGCCCTTCTGCCAGGAACATACGCTAGGGCCCTTCTGCCGGACAACCGATGATATGAAATATTTCCAATATTAAAACAAATATCAAAACCCATCTTCAGCTCTTCCTAGGAAGTTGGCAGTATTGAGCATCTAACAAAGACACAGAAGCATCTAAATGTTTTTCTACATCCATAGAAAATGGACAGCTGTTTGAATTTATTACTGCTAGTTGGTACTTCATCCTTCATACCTCCCTGGTTGAATGAAGTTACCACTGTAGCTTAGATAGGGCTGGACATTAGCACCCACCCTCCTGAAATTTTGGCATTTGGCGGGCAAGGTCTGATCTTTCTGCTGAGGTATAATTCAGATTACCTTAACACTTTATTAACACTTTGGATGCCATACTGTAAAATGTAGACAAAAATCTCGGGGGGTCCCCCCCCCCCCAGATTCTTCAAATAAATAATAAAAAAAAAAAAACTTAGAAATCTGTTATTGGTGTGATTTGACCTTTGGGCATAAAACTTTCAAATAACAAAACTATGCCAAAACTGAACTTGTGCTTTAATTAAAAAAGATTTTGGGTTTTTGCCAACCAATCAGATCACATGTGCACCATGGCGTGGAGCTGACCATGCGTGACCGATGCATGCTACCAGACGTGTGTCGCACCTTGGTAAGGTATGCACTGTTTGAATCGATAAGCTCCTCCCCCCCCCCCCCCCCAAACTAGCTGTTTTGGCAAGTTTTTTCCAGGGAAGAAACTTGCAAAGACATAACATTAACACAAATTAACTGATTTGTAGGGCCTTGCTGAAGGTGAGTGGTCACACAGTACCCCTTATTTAGGCAGTCTTTATGACCATGTACCATAATTCTCACAATACTCACAATGTCATTTTTTCTTAACTTATTCCTCTTATTTGCCGGCTACATATTCCTTTAAGTAAGTAAATATCCTTTCAGCAAGTAACTTTTCAAAGTAACTTGTCCGACTGGATAGTAAAAAAAACAAAAACGCCAAGATCCAGCCCCGTACCTTGAATATTGCAAATCTGGCTCCGTAAAACTCCTCCATAAGCGCTGATCTCTCGACGGCATTGGCGTGGTTGTTGTAGGCCTCCTCCAGTACCTCCGCTGCCTCCTTGTGTCGGACCAGCTGGCACACCTTGCCGTGGAAGGCCCGCATGATGGCCAGTCTCTGCTCCTTAGAGCCGTAGCGCAGCATTTTGAGGATGTAGAACTTGGCGTACTTGGACTTGGAGAACTCTACGATCTTATCTGAAATGATGATGTATTTTGCATCTTGAGGATGTACAACTTGGCATATTTTGAGAACTCTACTATCTGATGTGGGATGATGATGTATTTTGCATCTTGAGGATGTAGAACTTGGCATACTTGGGCTTGGAGAATTCTACATCTTATCTGAAATGATGATGTATTTTGCATCTTGAGGATGTAGAACTTGGCGTACTTGGACTTGGAGAATTCTACTATCTTATCTGAAATGAACATGTATTTTGCATTGTGAGGATATAGAATTTGGAGAACTCTATGATCTTATCTGAAATGATGTATTTTGCATCTTGAGGGTGTAAAACTTGTCATACTTGGACTAGGAGAACGATACTTTCTCTGAACTGATGATGTATTTTGCATCTTAAGGATCGAACTTGGCATACTTGGACTTGGAGAACTCTACAATCTTATCTGAAACGATGATGTATGTGTTGATGCAGAAACATCAACTTGCTGCCTCTGAGATTCTGGCATTCCCATAGAATTAATGCATGGCACAGCCGACACCCACATCTGGGGGGTTAACAATGTACATTACTTCAGAGAGCCACTTATAAGAATAATTTGTTGGCAATATTGTACCTACTGCTGTATAACCAAAGAATATTTACAGTCAATTAGCTAATTACACATGTGTCTACAGTTACTAAATGGCCTTTAACTACTCTAATACTATATCTCAACTAACATTTAAATCCTGTGTGTTTAAAAAAGCATGACCAGCCCACCCTGGGACAGTTTACCTTTGACTT
>JZLH01S0360640.1:15057-28613 GCA_001188425.1 Eucidaris tribuloides
ACGTATGGACTCAGACTTTCAACACACCATTTGTAAGTACTAAAATACCGTTTGGTATTGATAATGACGGGGAATAATGGACTTGCACATCCCTAACAATCAATAACCAAGACTTTAACTAGCCTAGAGTGTACACACAGGTAAGTCTAGGGAGAAAAAGGGCAGAAGTGAACCGATCAACTTACGATTTTCATTTTTTAATTTGAAGCTCCACAATGTTAGCCTATCACTTTAAAGTAATAGATGATAATTTGAAGACCTGAATTTTTACTTTGTTGCAACAGGAATTTTGTTATAGCCATGTTTGTTATAACGGGAGTGCACTGTATAAGGAGTTTGTACAAACACAAAATGTATCGGCCAGAACATCCTGTGTTTGAAACATTTCAATAATTCGATCAGGAGAAGAGACAATGAAAATTGATGGGTGGTGGAGGACAACAGAAATGTAGTGTTTGTGATGTGTGGAAAACTTAAAATTTATTTTAGGATCACTTGTAAACTGTCCCCACCAAATGCACCGTAAGTTGGAAAAATTAGATAATGTGTTTTAGAGTAGAGACTAAGCTTCAAAATGGGGTGTCTAGGATGGATAAAGCAAACTCATTTAAAACAGAAATCACAAAAGTGGACCGTCACATACCGTATTATCAAGAAAAGAAAGAAAAAATGACCTTAAAGACAGTGCTCATTCATACAAAATAATGAGAGTATATTCCTGTGTGGAGGACTAAAAGTAGAATAAAAAAAATCCATAGGAAATGCTGTGATGCTGATATTGGATTAAACAAAGTTGGCACAATTACTTGACACGAGTAATCCTATTCAGCTCTGTTTCATTATCCAACACTTCATAATCTTGAGTAATGATTGTTTTACAGTATGGTCAGAGGGGAAGGGGGCGACCAAAGAAGACAAGGAAGAAGCAAGTGGTGGAGGAGAGTAGAAGGGTTGGGTTGAGGGAGGAGAATGCGCCGAATAGAGTAAAGTGGAGGGAGGGGGTGAGGGAGATTTCTGTGAGTGCGAGGGTGATTTCTGTGAGTGCGAGGGGAATCCGGCCACCCCCGTAGTCGGGGACTAAATCAGATTTAAAATCTGGATTACTACTACTACTACTACATAAGTTGCATGAGGCCTTGTCTGTCCAGCAATTTTCAAACTCTTGCCAAAACATGGTTGAGTTAATTTCAACAAAAATAATTCTTCTCAATCACTTTTGACCCTCAAATTTGAAGATGAGAGATAAAAAAAATCCACCCAAATCTACTTTTCCAACAACTTGACTATTTGATGTATTTATGCAAAAATTACTGAGCAACTTATTGTTTTGTGGTGACAGGTCACGTATATTTATTCAAATAGGTATTAAGTGGCATCAAGATGGTAAGGTTGGGTAGGAGGGGGGAGGGGCTCCCCACAAAATACACAATCAAATACACATGCACACACATACATCTAATCCCTCCCAAATGAGAACATTATTTTCCATTGATTAGAGACATTCAAATGACATACACTTGTGATTTTCAACCACCAATTGAGGACACACTCCATCCCAACTGGGGGATGCACATGTGTGAAATTTTGTGTGTGATTTTTAATGTGCAGTCAGGGACGATTTTTGTGCGTAATTTAAAAAATAATGTTATGCCCACATACAATTGCTTATCAAATTTGCAATCGTTTGCAAAGGTTGGAAATTGTGGATTGTCCCCGTTTTTTTTTTTTTTTTTTTGGGTAGGGGGGAGGATTACAAATGCACACACACATGTACAAACATGCATGCACACACAAAGTATTGAGCCTTAAATGTATTGTTTTGTGGGTGAAAATGGAACACATGCTAAAACATGTATTTAGTTTTTTCTGATGAAATGGAAAATCCAGTGAAGCCAGTGATATCTTGTAATATGCTCAAAATCACCTTTATATTGATTTCTTATTTAGAAAATATATTACATTATACTCTTTCCAAAAAGTAACTCAAGGTGAAATTTCTTAATAAATATATTTGTGTTCCGAACAACTGTATGTGGTGTAATGTGGTGGTGGATGTTTTGGGTGTTCAAATACACCAATTTGTGCAAAAGGGGGTATTAACATCCCCTTTTCATAACACCCACTTTTTTTCGGGGTAAACTCCCACTATTTTGGCACAAGGAGGCTTTGGCTTTGTGGGGGGAGGGGCTTGACGCTTGGCTGTTTGGCCGTGACAGGTTCCCGTATAGCCGGGGTTTGGACATAAACTGGTTCTTGTCAGACCTCAGGACTTTGTTTACTTGTCGCCTTACTGTGTGCGATTTAAAAAAAAAATCTCGAGTATGCCTATGATGGTAATTAACAAATAAATTTCCACCAGCGTAGTTGTTCTGAATTTGATGACCTTTAACACTGATGTGAAAAAGTGAAGAATTGCAGTCAATTCAGCAATTTGAACAGTCGGCATGGTGTGCATTAGTCTAGATCTGGACGTTAGTAGTTATTTGTTTGGAAAACCCTACACTCATTCATCGCATATAAGTATACACATCGATATGCCTAGCCTCCGTCTTTTCACTTTGGGAAGTGAAAAGACGGAGGCTAGGCATATCGGTGTGTATACTTATATGCGATGAATGAGTGTAGGGTTTTCCAAACAAATAACTACTAGCGTCCAGATCTAGACTAGGTGTGCATGTGCATGAGGCAAAACAAGCTTTGCGATACTTTTTGGGAAGAGTATATTTATGTGTTTGTTAAAATAAGCATCAACTCTGCACAAGTTCAATTTTGAATTGGCAAACATGAGTGAAACTAAAATGTCTGTGCATACAGCTTCCATAGCATAAAACAGTAGACTCTCATTATAACAATCTCCTTAGGACCAAGAAAATAACATGTATAGAACAAGAGGGAGAGATCATTTAATGATACGACTACCAAAATGTAGTACGATGCATGGGACCTTTTCAATTTCTTTCATTGGAGCAAAGCTGTGGAATTATTTGCCCATAAATATAAGGGAAGAAAACACAAGATCGTCATTTCGTAAAACCCTCAGAATTAAACTTTTAAGTAGCGATGAACCATAAGGATCAAAAAGTGTAATACGACGTTAATTCAAAATAATTATTCCTGCTAAATGGCTGGATGTAAATACATATGTATACAGATTTAGGAACTTGGAGAACCAATCCCGACTAGCACTCGTGCTAACTTTTCCCTTTAACAACCTTTTTTAAAGTTCAAAACATCCTTTCTTTGAATAACTTATACACTATTGGAATTCTGTGACAGCATCAGTTAATGTTTTACTTTTATGTAACTTAAAGGAATTCAATCATATTTGCATATTAATAAGTTATAGTTAATGTACAGCTTTGATGTAACACACGGTATGATATACTATGGAGATTTTCTTTTCTTTGTAACTCATGTATAAGATATGTATATGACATCAGCTGTTTAATTATTGTAATACTATGTTACCCCCTTGAATATGCATGTACATTTTATGTCATGTTGTTAATAAATTCAATTCAATTCAATTCAACACACTCCTTGGGACCAAGAAAATAACTTAACTGTATTGTATCAAGGATTTGTTTTATCAAGGTTACTAAAACAAGATACAAAGGAATTTTCAACTTCAGGATCAGAAAAAACGTCTTTGTTGTAACAACATTTTTGGTCTCCAGGTTCTTTTTTATGAGAGTCTACTATGCCACAAATACATCGTATGATCAATTCAACATACTTCTAACACATTAAAGACACAAGTTAACACTGACCACAGTTTAAAAATCTGAGCTACATAATCCTCCATGAGTCCATGCTCTAAGTGTCTTTTGATAAGGTCTAAAAATAAAGCCCTCAATAAATTGTACTTCTTAGTAACCACTTTCAAGAGTGAAATCTACAGTATCCAGTGTGACCTCCTGTCCTTGTCTACTTCCATAGACTACTGTGTTATAGGTCTGACTACTTAATACACAACTGGAGCAATAATCGGAGAGGGAGGGGGGATGTCTATTCATCCATACCGGGAGATTGACAGCATAACTTTCCAAACTTTTGTATGCTAGGATGTTTGTCTATTTCAGCACTATTATGTAGCTGAGATATCAAAGTTTGACAAGTTTTAAATTGAAGTTCCACAATGTTAAGTTGTGCCTTTAAAACAGCTGCACAAATTACACAAACAGACCAATAGTTTGTTTTTCAAACTTTATTCCAGAGTTATAAACTGTACCACTGAATGTGTTACCACTGTTATGTATACAAAATACTATTATGTAAATACAGACATATATATGTTAATAAATTTATTCCATATATAGCAATTTATTGCCAGCTTAGTATATAACAAATATCAATTAAGCTTTCTTACACCTTATTTTAAGAATGCACAAGTCAAGTAAAAATGAAAATCTTATAGAAAATTTTGTAGCACCAGTTCCACTTAATGTGTTTCCTCATTTGTTGAAAAATGTTTTTCTCCATGGGTATGTTTTCTTCTGCAGCTTTATGAACAATAATGCCCTGAAAATTCCATGCTACTAAATGCTTACATTTTCAAGAAATTGCAAAAAAATAAAGCTGTCAGCAGGGACCCCAACATTTTGTCATAGGTAACATACAAGGTGATAAATGACTCACAAATCATATAATAATTTGAAAATTGAAACAATTTTCCACTGTTTTCTGATGATTTGAGTGAAAATATTTTATTTTCTGAAAGGCTAGTAATAAATTTGTCACATCAAATTTTACCTTTAAGGCTTTGAGTGATGGACTGATTTAAAAGTATATACTAAAAGAATTATGAGCATGCATGCATCTGTTAAATCTGGGAAAACAGAGATGAAAATGCATTTCAATGAAAACATGGATATTGTAGCTTGTCAATCATTTTTTTAAAACTACAGTTTAGCTATAATCACACACAAGTTTTACATAGATCATAGTTTGTTGGTGAATGCAAACGATCATATTCAAGATTTATGACTAGAGTAGAACTGAATAGTTTCCACGCTGTAAGCAGATTTATCTACCCAATGCAGAAATACATGATTGTAATTTGCTTAAGAGGACCAAATAACTACAGTTTGACTGCATGCAGTCGAAGAGTATGCCTCCGCACTCTCACCCAATTTCATTTAAATTGAAAAACCTCATCCATACATGGACACAATCTGTTCAGAAGTTCTTAAGTTAGCATGTTAAGGAGACCAAATCAGTATGTATAAGCGCTTGTGACCTTTCAAGTCAAAAATCTAATTTGTTCATCAGTGCCTCATAGTCTCATACTACATCCTTGATCCACGTCACACTGAAATCCAATAAGTCATTCTTGAGTTATTGTGGTAAAGAGCCCATATTACACATAAAAAGCCTAATGACCTTTGATCTTTGAACTGAGAGTTCTAATTAATCAATTTGTGCCTCAGACTATATGTACATCCTTGAATTTTGTTACATTGGAATCTGATCACTTCATTCTTGAGATATCGTGGTAAAGAGCCAATGTGACCTTTGACCTTTCAACTCCAAAATCTAATCAGTTCACCGGTGCCTCATACAACATACTTGACCAAAGTTACATTACAATCCGATTTGCCATTCTTGAGTTATCGTGGTAATGAGCCCAAATCACACATGTAGTAGGCCCTGTGACCTTCGACCTTTCAACTCCAAAATCTAACCAGTTCATGTTTGCATTATCATACATATGTGACCCAATTAACATTAAAATAGGATGACTGGTGCTTGAGTTGTCACGGTAATGAGAACTAAGAACTGATTGACACACAGACGAACAAACAGACAGACAACCCCAAAACATGATGCCTGTGGTACCTTTGGTGTGGAGGCATTAAGTATGATTATTTGGGATCTAACAATGATTAGTATACATGGTTCCAATCACACAGGGAAGCACATAAAACAAATTCTGTTTTACATCTACACAAAAACACATGCAAGTACAGGATGATGTATTGTTCAATATACTGTAGCCTCTGTATTATATTATTACAGATAGCCTTTGTTCCAATAGTACTTTCAACCATTATCTAATCTAATATTATGACTTCCTTAAAATATTTATTTTCAAGGAAAAATTGACCAAAATTTGTCTTTTTTGTGTGTGTGTGTAAATAGTAATCAGTCTCAGTATTTTTATTTAGACCAAGGTTTACCCAAAATTGTGAATACCGGAATGTAATATCGTTAATGTGTCACAATTGTTACATTTTCTCCTGAGTCATTTGCAATCTGATAGATGGCACCATAGACAAAAATGCAAGTATACATGACTATTAAAACAGTAAGCAAAATGTAATACTAACATTGCAATCAATTCCATAATTGTTTTCTTTTAGATCGATTTTTTGGTTTAATGTACAATTATCAAAGCAGCAAAAACCTGTCTCAAAAGATTAGTATGTATCATAGCTTAGGATACTAATGTGATTTTTCTTTCTTTCACAGAAATGAAAGAATATAATTTAAATGGATTAAACTTTGTGTCAATTCCTCACTAAATTACCCTGATTGATAAGTGCAAACTAAACCAAAAAACCTTTGCAACAATCAAACCACATAAAATGAAATTTACAAAGCAAATTTAAGATTTTAGAAAATACATGGTAATAGTTATAATTAATGTAAGACAAGGTATTCAACGGTACCATAGTATTTTAATATCCTACACAACTTAAAAATTACATGTTTTCAAATGAATATTAACCCATTGAAGACTAGACATAAGATATCTTGTCTCGAGGTCTATGGGAAATGCATGTTAAAGCTATAGTAAATCAAACAGTCTTCAACGGGTCAACAAGCAGTGACAAATATTACCCACTTAATCCTTTTGATGGCTTGTAATTTGTTGCAAAAATACAACATACTTAACAATCATGATTACAACCAATCTCTCTTAAAGCCCAAGTATAGTTTTGGTCGAACTACATCAAACCTATTGAAAATTGTTTATAATGACAAATTATGATGTTTAAATTAAGGGAGAGCATAGTAGTCTGTACATTACCTGCGGGAAATCTCCCCCCCCCCCCCAATTTCACAATTTAAATCATTTCTCAAAAATGGGAGGGTTTCAGAGTGAGCAATTTTCAGGGCATTGGTGTATCTGAAAAATATAATTGCAAAGAATTTCATTTTTTACCATCTACCAAAGCAATACCTGGGCTTTAAATCTTGATTATAAACAGAAAGTAACACAGCAATACATACTGCTCATGGAGTGTGTGCGAAATATACCATGCCAAAGTTGTTTGTATCTTGATTCTAAACAGAAAGTAACACAGCAATACATATTGCTCATGTAGTGTGTGCGAAATATACCATGCCAAAGTTGTTCGTATCTTGATTCTAAACAGAAAGTAACACAGCAATACATATTGCTCATGAAGTGTGTGCGAAATATACCATGCAAAAGTTGTTTGTATCTTGATTCTAAACAGAAAGTAACACAGCAATACATATTGCTCATGAAGTGTGTGCGAAATATACCATGCAAAAGTTGTTTGTATCTTGATTCTAAACAGAAAGTAACACAGCAATACATATTGCTCATGTAGTGTGTGCGAAATATACCATGCAAAAGTTGTTTGTATCTTGATTCTAAACAGAAAGTAACACAGCAATACATATTGCTCATGAAGTGTGTGCGAAATATACCATGCAAAAGTTGTTTGTATCTTGATTCTAAACAGAAAGTAACACAGCAATACATATTGCTCATGTAGTGTGTGCGAAATATACCATGCAAAAGTTGTTTGTATCTTGATTCTAAACAGAAAGTAACACAGCAATACATATTGCTCATGAAGTGTGTGCGAAATTTACCATGCAAAAGTTGTTTGTATCATGATAGAAACTACCACAAACACAATGTCTTACATTCTTGTTTTCCTGAAACGTAATGTGGCATGCATACATGTAGGTTTAAAGACAGGATGTTTCTTTTGCGTGGCTAAAATTTAACATTGTGTAAATAATTTTTTGGGAAAAAGGAGAACCTACCAACTAAGACCCTTTATCAAAGTATAAACAGCTAAAAACCTAGTTTAAGTGGAATTATAGTGACAGTTAGACTTTGATTTGAATTCACTTTCAATTTCAATTTCAATTATTGTCTCCTAGGGACAAAAGATCCTACCATAGAACATACACTAAAAAGCAATTGTATTTTGCAGATTTTTCAAAATCTATGTTAATTACTGATCTTCAGATTTCACAGACATGTCCTTCATAAATAACCCAAGAGCATGAGTGATGGTTTGCTGTGCTGCAGGAGGGGTGCAAATAAGATTCTCTGCCTTTAACCAGAGCCTTACAAGTAACTGATACATATAGTGACTTGATATATGGGTAAAAGAGAGTCAAGAATAAATAAACGTTAGTGCTAATGTCCATCCTCTCTGAATTTGGGTCAGAACTGTATCCTACTTGTATAACCTTGTTAACATGCTAGGCAGTAACAGTACATTGGTAGTCACACACATGCATGTAGGTGACTTGAAACTATAGCTAAGGATGGCAGCTGCATATGCAGCAAGGTGTCACACTGAAACAGAAAGACCCTTAAAGATTGGGTTATTGATTTGCTAGTCCATTACTTCCCTTCATTATCAAAACCAAACGGTAGTTTAGTACTTACAAACGGTGTGTTGAAAGTCTGAGATCCATACGTCATGAATTTGTTGTTTTATGAGAAAAACTAATAACGACATGTTACCAAAATGCTGTTCTTTCTGTGAGTTTCAATTTTGCTCAAAATGCGAATCACGGTTTATTGTGCACCGTAGCAAGACGAGCGGAGCGCCCTGATTGGTCAATCGGCTATCCCCTGCGCGACCGTTGGCTAACGGCTGATCGGACCATTTTGGAACGGCACGTGCACGTTTGACGTCACAGATTTTTTAAAATTTGCTCCTGAGCAAATGGAAAAATGATGAAGTTTAACCGTCCAGATTTTAACCAAAACTCAATATTTTACCCCAAGTCTCTATTAGAGGTGTTTATTTATATTAATCTTCACATTGGATATGATTACAGCTGATTTGATTCATATAGATGTTTTTTGACATGCAAATCAATAACCCAATCTTTAACACTGTACTAAGATGATTGTGCTAAGGCCCTTTGTGCAGGGGAAAGGCAAAGTATGTTAACTCAGGAATGTAAAGATGAGATGATATCATAAGAGCCAAGCAGGGCTGGGCATTAGCACCTCGCCCCCCCCCCCCGACCCCCAGGTGATTTTGGCGTCAGGCGGGTAAAAATAGAAAGTTGCCCAATCGGCAGGTAGGTAAAATTTTAACCCGCTGGCTACGGGAACTGGATGTAAACTCTATGGGATTTTCAAAATCTTGGAGGCAACGGGTTAATAGATGTTGAGTCAATGTTGTATTTAGGCAGGTAAATTTCCTTTCCGGCAGTAAGTTTTCAAAGTTACCTGCCCAACTGGCCAGTACAAAAAAAATACCAGGATCAATCCCTGGGGACAAGACTACTAGGAAAGCCATTCACAATGTTTAGTAGATAGATATTCTTCATACCTCAAAAGTCAGTATCAAAAGCCATTCACCCAAATGTTGGATACGTATCCTATTACAGGTCAGTTATTAATATAAATAGCTATTTCTCTACAAACTATTTGGCAGTTCTGCCTTCATGATGAATATCAACATTCTGTTCTTCGCTGTCATCAGGCTCGACTGTATCGTCAAGGGATCACTACCTGGCTGTAGCTCCATTTCCACTATGTCCTAGTAAACACTGAAAAAAAAGAACAGGAAAAAAGGAAAACATTTTCTTGATTTTGATACAACACGCATTCTTCATAGACCCCAGCCCGAGATATCTTGTACTTAGTCTCCAACGGGTTAACAACATTAAAAAAAAAACGGATTTAACTGTTCTTGTATACCAGGCCAAGGAGGTATGAGGGATGGAGTCCCAACAAGCAATAAATTATTTGACCAGCTGCTAGGTTTCTAAGGATGTACAAAAGAATTCTTCAGGTGTTTTGGTGTCTTTGATGATCGATGTTCCAAGCCGTCAACTTCATAGGAAGAACCCAGAAGATGAGTTTGATATGTGATAATGTTTCATGAACATTTCCCTTGTTTCTTGGTAAAACAATGTGATTTTTTTGCCCTATGAGAAAGCTTGACAAGTGAATACAAAGGGTGTAAGAAACTATTTTGGCAAACTCAAATGAAAGTCATAATAATGTTGGAAACCACACCCTTCTTTTATGAAAATTTTGAAACTTTTCCGATCAATTCCGGCAAAAAAATTTGAGATACTGTGATCATCAAATATTAGTGCTCTTTCATAAACTATGCCAAAAGAATGAACGGGCGTGCCAATTTTAGTAATTTTCATCTGTATTTCATTAATTTTTGCAGTTTTTCTTTTCGCATGTCCCCCCTGAGTCTAAAATTTGTGTGCTTACCCATTCTTTTGCTATGGGCTACAGCGAAAAGTAATTCTTATTATAAAAAAAAAATTCTCCTTTGAAAGTAACTGGTGATTATACTATCAAGCAGAATGCTTTTGTCTGACCACCTGCAAGCCTGATCTAGTTAAGCGCACATGCAACACATTTTTGAGTGGTGGCTTCAAACTTCGTTCAAAGAAACATGACTTCTTGTAACTCCATTTCTAAAACCTCCTTGGCCAGGCTAAGTTCACCCACTGCTGGATGTAGCCCTCATCATGATCTCTCCAGATCTTCCTGTTCTGGGCCATTGTCGTCCTGGTGATGCCCATGTATGATGTAATATCATCCCGCTATCTATGTTTTGGTCTCCTTTCTCTTTGTATCCATTCTGTGGTTCTTTTTGACCATCTATCATCTTTCCTTCTCATTATGTGTCCTGCCCATCTCCATTTTCCTTCTTTCACCTTTTCTATATCTTTGGTTTGTGTTTGTCTTATAATTTCTGAGTTTCAATTTAATTTTTTTTTCAAAATTATTCTGCAACTTTTTTTTCACAATATATACATATCATTTCTTATCATGTCCCTCAGTGGATTGTTTAGTATTCTTCTCCCCACCCCCTCTATGTTGTACTCAGTTTCTGTCCCACTTAGTTTGTGTTTGTTCATGTTTCACCTGCGTATGCCATTGTTGGGATGATACACAAATTGAATAGTTTTTCAGTGTCACTGACAACTTATTAAATCACAACTTTTCTATGTTTAGATACAAATAGTGAATGAAGTTGTACAGTATGTGGCCTTAAGATTTATATTATGTTTTTGTTTTCATTTGGCAGGAAACTTTCCATATTCAAAGATACTGATAATAAGATATTAATGTATACATATTTTCCATCCAAATAAAATAATCCACAACAGAAATCTGTCCAAATCTGCTTTGTTTTTCCAAACAAATGTTTGATAATTTGTAAATGATGACTTATTCAAAGAGTATCCATCTGTCAAAGAAATACACTAATTTTGTTAAATTGGTAAATACAATCGCTACATCTGAAATTCAGAAGATAAATGCCCAAAACAGTTGTCACTGAAAACTTTATCATCATAGTCAAATATCTGTTTTCCATACATGCATGAGTCAGATGGATTGAACTCATAGCAGTCGTCCAGACAATCTAGACTAAAGACCAAAGTTTTCCATTTTACAAATGTCAAATTCTGTTTTTCCTCCGTTTTACATATGTTAAATTCCGTTTTTCTCCACATTGTAATTTTGCATTTTCCGACTTGAATTTTTGTTGGAAAAGCTTGCTAGGCCCATGGGGGTTTTGATTTGAGTTGGGGACATATTTACAGGTACTGCATGATTGATTTCTTTGGCTTTATTAGGCATCTTTTTTGGTTAATTAGTTTAGTTTTATTGCAATAAATATTCTCTAATTTTCACTTTTTGCGGGAATTTTTAGTGCCATTTTTTTTTCAGTTTGTCAAAAGTGCATTTTCCGCATTATACGTCATTATTCCATGATTTCCATGGAAAATCTCATACATGCAAAAACTTGTGGTTTATTGACACTTGCGAAAGACTCAGAACCTAAGTTTTCATGTAGATAGTTGATCCCTATCTCCCACTTTCTACAAACTTGTAAACACTGATAATTTTTGAAGCCAAATTACCTTCTTCTTTCTTGCGACAGTAAACAGCATGCCCTGTTTGAAAAAAGAAATTATTAAAATAAAAGGTCATGAATAATGTTGTAAAGTAGTCACCTGAACTTGATATATACTAGAACACTGCTGTAGATCTGATTCTGCTAGCCATATGAAGAGGCGAAAAAAATAAGTCTAATTTGCCAAACCTGGAGGGGGTACAGATGGAAAAGCCAAGACTAAGAGAACCACCATCGTAACACTAAAAACCATTTCCGGAGCCAGCTTTCTTAGTGGAAATGGATTATCAACATTTTAGATGGCGTTTGTGATGCTGCCGGCTATTAATATATGGCACTGAAAAACCCCAAATCACAATTGCAACGGCATCAAAAACTAGCAGATTACTTCCAATGCCAACATAGTTCACATTTAGTTTACAGAATAAGACATTTCATATATTCTAGTGATACTATTAATTATATATTTATTATTTATTATAAAATAGGAAAACGGTTTGTATTGAAGCAGTAATTTGATGCCAGATATAATAGCAAAGGAAACGTGCAGTGTCCAAGTGAGCTGTTGCGGGTAAAGTAAGCTTACTCATATAAATGCAATGCAGTACAGTGCACTCTCGTTATAAAGAACACTGATATAACAAAATTTCATTATAAAGAAATAAAATCTCTGGTGCCATATCTTGGATTTCTTTTGTATTTTATTGTTTTTGCAACCCTAATATATAGAAATTTTGTTATAAAGAACAAATTTGATGGGTCCCAAGGACTTCTTTATATTGAGAGTGCACTGTATAGTGTCTGGGCCCATGTCTCTTCTGTTACCATTTACGATGTCGGTATTGACAGTATTGAAAGTATTGCTCTGCCTATAGGTTTTAGAATCCACGCACTGTGTCATCCTATGGACTTCATAAATTTCAATTATTATTTTCTTGGAACCAACTTCAAGGGTTAGCCCACAGTGCCTCTCAACAACTCACATCCTGATAGTTAAAAGAACATCAAGATATTAACTTACCATGTGGGTTGATGGCCCATCACATAAGGTGTCGTTGAGTGTTCCCTGTGACAGAACTCCTTACAAGATCGACACACCCCTATAAGAAAGGAAAATTGGTCATATATCATAATGTATTCAACAGAAAGAATAATAGGTACTTATCCTCGGCTATCTTAAATATAATATGCATATTTCCTACAAAAAGCATCAAAATCAATTTGACCCACAAGGACTTTCCCCTTCTTTCACTGAAACATAACATAATTGTTTGAAGTGAGTTTAACCCTAATAAGACTGGGGTATTTTGGACGCTGGAAAGACTGGGGGGGGGGGGCTTAAAGGGCCCCCCGTTCAGATCTCGGCCGTTGATCGCGCGATCGCGATTAAAGTCGACACACACGTCACCCATGACATAATCTACAGAA
>JZLH01S0360652.1:52821-65933 GCA_001188425.1 Eucidaris tribuloides
GGATTATCGTTCAGGAGGGTGTGGGGTGCAGAGGAGGCGTCCCCTCCCCGATATTTTCCAAAAATCAGAAAATCAAAGATTTTGCAGTGTAATTCATGAAATTCAGGGTTTTTTAAAAAATTTTTACCCCACCTCAAAGATTTTACCCTGACACTGCCCTTGCGTTGTAAACACTGTACATCTAGAGAAACAATTTACAGGTAACACTCTATTAATTATGTAGTATAAATGCTGTCATTAAAAGTGGTACACACACTTAAAATGAGGGTAATATCTTATAAGGCAAATACACATGAAGCCCTATAGGCCTATATACTCTTAATACAGAGCTACATGTATAGGGTAATTTCGTGAAAATTTACTGCCTGGGTGAAACATCCTCCGATCTTACCGATACTTTAGGATAATAATAGTCTATACCCAAGGAAATTTCCCTGAGAGTTTCAAGTCGATCAGAGAAAAAAAAGTATTTTTTGTCCCACCCTAATCATCATCATCCATCATTATCATCATCCATCGTCACCATCATCATTCATCATCATCATCATCCATCAGCATCATCCATCATTATCATCACCATCATCATCATCCATTATCCTCCATCATCATCCATTATCATTATCCATCATCCTCCATCATCATCACCATCATCACTATCATCATCCATGATCATTATTCATCAGCCATCATCTATCATCATTATCTATTGTCATCCATCATCATCATCATCATCATCATCATCTGTCATCATCCATCCTCATCATCCATCATCATCAGCCATCAACATTATCATCCATAACCATCATCCATCATCATCATCCATCATCATCCATCATCATTATCATCCATAACCATCATCATCATCATCATCACCATCCATCATCATCCATCCATCATCATCCATCATCATTATCATCCATAACCATCATCATCATCATCATCACCATCCATCATCATCCATCATCATTATCATCCATAACCATCATCATCATCATCATCATCATCATCATCATTTGTTAGATGCCTATCATTGAACAGGTGCAAGTTGTCCCCTTGCCCCAAATCAAGTACACTAGTGGTTTAGAGATAATGTTGATCATTGTATGAAGCCCAAAAGGATATGATGCACATACATGTACTCCTAGACCAGCGGGGCATGTTTTTAACATCACAACGCTACGATCAGGAGCACATGGTACCATTCTCATTACCCTACCTCAACATGAAAATATAATGTCAAATGTCTAGGATTTTTTCCTTGAAGGGGAAGGTCATAAATCTGTACTGATGTTTATGTATGGATTTAATTTTGGTGTAAGCTGCTCTTTTATTCAAAAGGTTGATCCCAACACAAGTATTATCGATGGCATAAACACATTATAATCAATTATTAAAAAACTGTCTTCCAATAAACTGGCTACTCTGACTGCTAAATGATATTCATGGATCATCTGATGAAAACTGAACAAAAAGTGTCACAAAAAAAACCCTGCGCCAAGCAGACCCTGCTTCATAGCAGCGAGTTAATAAAGTCTGCAAGCACAGACCCTATTTAGACACAAAGACAAACTTTCATAGAAACTTGAGCCAAGTCTAACTTGGTTACTCAGAGGTGGTGTAACCACACGCTAAACAGAAGTTGCCTTCTCTCCCTAACCCCCCCCCCCCTACAAAAAAAAATAAATAAAAATAAATAAAATAAAAAATAAAAAAAAACAAATAAATTAAAAAAAAATAAATTAATAAATAAAAAATTAAAAATAAAAAAAATAAAAAAATAAAAATTAAAAAAATTTAAAAAAATAATTTAAAAAATACAATAAATACAATAAAATCTAAGAATTGAACAGTGTGGAAAGAAACATTTTAAAGTAACAGAATATGAAACATTTTAAAGTAACATTTTAAAAGAAACATTTTAAAGTAACAGAATATGACACAAGTATTTCATATTTGTAAACTTGGTTCACTTTTACATAATTATAAAGAAATAAACTTTATTCCATTTCAATCCAAGAATGTACAGAATATTACAGCCATGTAGGAGTAACCAATGTCCACTTACATTTTATGTGAGCATATTATAAGACAAATTGAGTAGTATCTACATGTACACAAGTACAGTGTAATATACAGGGTGGCCCAGAAAGAATGCTACGAGTATGATTGCTAATTTCTTCAGTATTATTGGCAAAATGTCGTTAATTTTTATTTTGTTGGTTAGAACATTCTTTTTGCAATAAAATGATACCAAGATCATTGATTTTGAGTAAGGCGTTTTGATGCTAGGGCCATTTTTTGGAGGCAATGAAATTTCCCAAATTTGCCAATTTTTCAACAGCGGCGGTCATCGGAACGCCGAGATATTCTAGCGTTTCAGCTTGCCATACCATACAAACCGCGATGACAATGGAGACATAGCTCGCATTGTCTTCCTTATGAAAGCGAGGGCATTCCAGCCCTTTGTCATCGCGGTTTGTCCGGTATGGCAAGCTGAGATGCCAGAATATCTAGACCTTCCGATGACCGCCGCTGTTGAAAAATTGGCAAATTTGGGAAATTGCATTGCCTCCGAAAAATGGCCCTAGCATCAAAACGCCTTACTCAAAATCAATGATCTTGGTATCATGTTATTGGAAAAAGAATGTTCTAATTAACGAAATAAAAATTAATGACATTTTGCCGATAATGATGAAGAAATTAGCGATCATACTCGTAGCATTCTTTCTGGGCCACCCTGTATAGGGTTTGCCCATTTTTATACAAATGTAGATTCACATCTTAATTTGATCTGGAAGTGTAATCACTGATATGAAACAAAGAAAAGATGTGCATCTCTTTCATATGTCTACACTGAACATTGTGTAAATACACTGACATATAGAAGGAAACACCATTGCAAACCTTTAGCAAAATATAGGAGGTACATGTAGAAACTCGGTTTGGTTGGAATTTTATAATTATGTTGTTGCATTGACATGAATAGTGAAGACTGCAGAACATTAACAGATGCAGAGAAATTTATTTATTTATTTAGCTTATTTGCAATGACCTTACAAGCATCATTTATCACTTTCCTATCCAGATCTTTATAGAAGGCAACTCCTGTTTATAGTACCAAAAGTGTGGCATTACTCTGGTCCAGAAATATGTGTGGACTGTGGACAATATGCAAAAAGAAGGGATTGTGGAATTTGTGGTTCATGTACTTTTTTTACCATCTGCTTTACATTCTTTTTCAAAAGTCACTCCCCGACAGTTATTTTATCAGAGATCCCATCTTGCTATACAAATGGTATGCATAATCACTCTCAGTACACAAGTTACTAAGCAAGCATAAATGTCATGTACAGTGTGTCTCAAAAAAATGGTCCAATTGGAAATCATTTTATTAATATATGAAAATCATATACATGTACAACCTAGTCAAATTGGGTATTGTCATGAATCTAAAAGAACACACTTTCCAGTGCAATTTATTTCATTTCATTTGGTTGTGTCAATCCTGAGATATATTTTTTTAGACCTTTTTAGTCGACCTTATACACCTTCAAGAGTACACTGCTAGGTATCGCCCACGTATTTCCCAGTATTTCCCAGTATTTCCCAGGTATTTCCCAGGTATTTCCCAGGTATTTCCCAGTATTTCCCGGTATTTCCCAGTATTTCCCAGTATTTCCCGCCTGGGTGGGAAATACAGGTATTTCTCGGGAAATTGCCAACCCTGAACTTGTGGTAATTTGCCTCCGGCTACCTCTGTTTTGTTACTAGTATCACTGTGTATCAGTTTTGTGGAAATATCAGGAACTTATCCCTTTAATATCTTTCTGCTGATATGTCTTGTATTTGATCATTCAATTTATTTACACAGCTTCACCAGGCTCTTCAAATATACACATATTACATAAAAATCTTTACATATAGTACATTTTCTGGTAGATTACATGTTAATGACATTGCCTCAGTCAGTGAACAATACAAAATATTTACTGCCAAATATCCAAACCCCACTGCTGTTTCACTGGCTGAGTGACACGAATGGATCCAGATAGATCACAGATAACTGACCATTTCTGAAGTCATGTCAATTCCAAAAGGCATTTACAGTTTAGACAAGTGCTAATAAAGGTGGCAAAATGTACATATCCTTGCCGTGTCTGGGTAATTCTCATTATCGCACATTATCGCTCTCCGAATCTGAACACATGTGGAGCTCTAATTTTTTGGCCCTTAATTCTTAGGAAGTACCTTCTGGTTACGGCACAGAAAGCTTCATCTGCATGCAAACTCATACACATCAAAGGCTAAAATACTTGTGGATCGTGTCACAATCTCTCTTATAATCTAGCGAATAAGAAAGTTATTTTCTGACTCGGCACGGTCACATTCCTCTCTCATGGTGTAAACATTCACGGCTTTCCTGGCGAGAGTTTCAAGTTCATTCCTTTGTTTTCCAGGCATAGAAACATTTCTTTCAGCAAGAAAGTCTTTTAATTGTGACACAGAAATTCTCTGAAATTAGTCATCAGGTCGATCCATGTTTGCTCAGGTATGAAAGGTATCAATATTGCAAATTTGACAAGGTTCAAACTGACAGATTCTGTGTGTACGAAGCATGCAGCAAGCAAACACGTGATATACGATTTACCGAAACCGGAAGTGTATATCCCATGAGCAAAGTGCCCAATATCAATATCGCGAGGTGATATCGCTTGATATCGGCTATATGCGATAGGGAGATGTAACGGGCTCTTCCACTGTCCTTGCCAACATCCATGTTCTGCTTCGCGTGAGACAGTATATATATTGAATGATCTCAGAGCCTCTTCAGCTGTCATTATCACTCTCACCTTTCACTTCCCACACGATGTTGCCCCCATTTCGATCTTGTTCACTACGTGCATTTCGTTGCTCTTCGATCTCCAGGCGGCGGGTCTCGATGCGCAACCGCTGCTCTTCAATTTCAGACCGATGCTTTGAGACAGCTACCAGTTCCTTCAAACAGCTCAGTATGTCACGCTGGGTTTCTGCACTCTGTGTCAGAGCTGGAATGTCTGCGATACCACCAAGCTGGCCGAGGCGTTTAGATAACCCAGGCGAGCTCTCGAGGATAATTTGATGCCGCTTTCCCCCTCTTTTATAGTCATGCTTGCCATTTTCTGACGTGTTTTCAGGTGCTGGAGAAGTAGCTAAAAGACAAAGAAATTCAAGAAGATACAAAGAACTTGCTTTAAAGTAATAAACTGAATTATGACAAATATGAATAATAAAATTTACATTTCGTTGAAAAAGTTTGGCACTTTGTGTGGAAGGGTAGAAAAGAAAAATTCTGTTAATACTATTGAGCAAGAAAATATCTAAGAAGCAGAAGCTCATCTGAGCTCACACTGGCATAAACTATGTGTATGTCATCCTAGTTCATCTCAATGGCGGCGGGGGGGGGGGGAGGGAATGAATGAATAGACCATGACCATCCCCCCTTGATGAATAGGATGACATCACGGATTTACGCCAATGGAGCATCAGCGCCCGTCCCGCTCCTACAAACCCGCTCACAATCCCTACTTCAGTGATTAAAACATTATGCATCCATGTATGCACAACACTTCCGCTAACCTTAGAGTAATAGACTATTTGTGGAGTTTCTAATCAAAAAATTGTCAAACTTTGCAATCTGAGCTACATAGTAGTGTTTGAATGGACAAGTAGACACCCTAGAATACAAAAGTTTGGAAATTTATGCTGCCGCTGGCAAGATATGAATGAATTAACAATTAATACTCAGGGCGAGTAAAAAAAAGCCTAGATCCACACACAGATAAGTCTATGGGAGGAAATGGGTAGGTGAATCCGGTCAACTTACGATTTACACTTTTGTAAAGCACTAAATAATCATTTTGAAATACAATTTTTTTTTCAGGGCTTTATTTTTAGACCTTATCAAAGACACTTGGAGCATGGAGGATTATATACATGTAGCTCACATTTTTTTTTTAACTGTGGTAAATGTTAACCAGTGGCTTTAACCCTATACTAACTGGGGGGGGGGGTCAATTTGACCCCCCCCACCCAACGAATTTCGCGACTATTCCGCCATGCAAAATTTGTTGACCACCTCGCTTGCTGACTTTTTATTTTCAAGTGTTGCGCATCTTTTGAGACCATTTTCGCAAAAATAAGACGTACTGTTATGACGCTGCAAGACTATTTACCGGTATACATGCATGTCAGCCCAAAAATTGCTCAAAAACATGATTTTGTGTGCAAAATCAATGCAAATTGTGTTTTCGGCTAAAAATCATAAGTGTATGATTATTTTTGCCCTTACCGGTTGAAATGAATTAATTTTATGCAGTTTATACTTGCACAAGTGTCCATATCAAACTTCATAAAAAAAATAATAAAACAAAAGGTTGGAAAAACAAAGAAATACATAAGAAATTCAGAAAACAATAAAATACAATAAGAAATTAATTCTGATTCGACAAATTTTATTGTAGATAATTGTTAGAAATATCAGAATGAATATTTTCACAAAAAATTAGCATTCTACTAGCTATTGTAAATGAGTTATACATCAAAACATAATTTTATGCAATTATTTGCATAATTTATTACTTTAAAAAAAATGGAAAAAAAAATATTTTTGACAATTTTACTATACAGTCTTGTAGTTTACATCTGGCTCTATGCGCATGCAAATTTTCATGGCGAACGTGCGATCGGCGGCCGAGATCTGAAGGGGGGGGGGTCCCCCCCCCAGTAAAAACCTGGTCTGAAATAGCCCAGTTAAAAATAGGGTTAATGGACAAACAGATTGGACACTGTTTTTTGGTCTTTATTGAAAATAAATCTTTTTAGATCACAATATAAGCACAAATGTAAATGAAAAGTACAAGGTGTATGCTGTTTTTTTTTTTTTTTTTTGGGGGGGGGGGTATTTTGATTTGTTTTTCACCTCTTATGTGAGTCTACAAGGTGAGCAAATAAGCTAACTATATAAAAATACACTCCTGTAATCTGTAACAAGCCGTAAGAAAAACTTTTACACAGTATTTTGACATTCATTGTTTAGGCTAAATTGTACAAATTCTAAATCACAAAAAAACGCTACTTTTCTTCTTGGCGGATTTTGATTTTGAGTTTATTTGTTGTTGGTAAGGGTTTCTAAACTTCTACAGATTTTGGAAGTTCATAATTACGCTAATTTACGCAAATTTATTTGTAATCAATGAAAAATGACAAAAAAAGCCTCAGAGCCTTATATAGAATAATTTTGAAATGCATTCTGTCTAAGATCACAAGATACAGGTGAGACATATATTATGCATTACATAACTTTCTTGTTTTGGAGGTACGGATTAGCATCGTGCAGAAAATGTTCTGAAAAATGTTTACAAATGTATGATGCATATAATAGGCAACAACTGAATGCCGTGTGCCTAGCAGAATTTCATTGGCAAATTGCTCAAAGCAAAACGTTAAGGGTATATCGTCTGTTAAAGGCAATGTATAGCAATGTTTCCAGTTTAAAAAATCTGAGCTACATGATTTTCCATGCTACCAGTGTCTTTGATACGATCTAAAAATAAAGCCCTGAAAATTTTGCAGTTTAAAACGATCATTAAGTGCTTTAAAAAAAGTGAGAATCATTGAGAGACCATTCCAGCTTTCCCCCATAGATTGCTGTGTTGCAGAATTTCCTATTGCCTGATATGAAATTCATGTGCCAATTTGTATCTGCACATATTGCACTAATGACAGCATAACTGTCCAAACTTTTGTATTCTAGGGTGTTTATTTGTCCATTCAAACACTGTCAGATATGTCAGATTGCAAAGTTCGACAATTTTTTAATGGGTCTTCCACAGTGTTACATAGTGTCTTTAATTGAAAATAAAGAAACTTATTCCATATTTCTGCCTAAGATACTGATAGAAGGACCTCAAAGACCACAATACTACGATTTCATGTGAAATAAGCCAATGGTTTTCACGTTACAAGCTTTTAACGACATTTTGCTTAGAGCATGTGCTATCAACATTCTGCCACGCGCACCACGAGAAGTCAACATGCATTTAGGTTGCACGGGCCGGTTAAGAGTTCATCCCTACCCCACAGCCACGACAATACAACATACCTCCCAACGGGAATTCTCCCTTTCGTAGCTGTGCTTTCCGCACTTGGTTCGTCGCCCTGTGGGCCAATCTTGCCATGCTATTCTTCGCCTGCTTCGGCAGTGACAACAAAGAACCGGTCTCCGAGATGATTTCATTGACTATAGCTGAGCCAGAGAGGTTCGGCTGCTTCTTTGCGCACTGTTTGATCCTCTTGTGCAGCTCCAGTTTTGTCACAACTCCACGTTTCGGCTCATGGCAATGCTGGTGACGACCCGCCTTGAAGGTCAATCCCTGCTGGCTGACAGTAGCCAGGCAATGCGTTGAATTATTACGGACTGAGCACCTTACAAAAAAAAGAAGGGAGACAAAGAGGTAAACTTGTCGGATAAGCACAATTTCACACTGTCAGGCATGTGTTACACAGATGACTGATGGACTACAAATAAACCCTTGATATGTTGTGTAATGACCCAAGCTTTCCATTTTCTAAAACTGAAATTCATTTATTGGTGATCCACGTATCCTCATATTATGAAATGTATTCTGATTTCATATTATAGGGATAATTTCATAATACTTAAAACAAACTGTGAAAACAACACATAACACTTCATTTTAAAACCATCACAACATCATTAAACACAATGTTACAGGCTTAGTTCTGCCAGGCGGGACAATTCAAAGATATACTGCCTTCGGCCCTTTCAGGACAGTTTCATAACGTATTCAAATTTACTGATGTTTCCTATTCCGAAGCTTAGTGATGAACGTTTTCTTTCATCTGTTTTTATGAATAGAGTTTCAAAACTGAAACTGCAAGTTGCATACATAACTTGTTGTTTCTATGTCTGACGAGCCTTGGACAAGCTTTTCAGGTCGCCAAGAACAACCTTGTTTAAATTAAAGGCATGCATGAAATTTGAACATTACGAAAGCGACCAAATTATTTGTTTAAACACTTTTTCTGGGTATATTTTCAATGTTTTGAAAACTGCTACATCTCAGCTGAATGCACATTACTGTGTGTGTTGTGAGTTACCTCCACAGAATTGTATCTCCGTTGCCTTTCTTCTTTGAACTTGTCCTCTGAGAATATGTGAAACCACGGCTGTCAACGAGTTTGGTATGCCCTCTCTGTGACAGGCCTTCCATAATACTGTAGGTCACTGCCTCATCTTGTTCAGGTTGAGTTTCCATGGTGCTAGACTCTTCTACAGCCTCGTGGGCATTATCATTCTCGGCAGGTAATTGAGCGGTTGCAGCAGTCTGTAGTGCAAAATAATATATTATATATTCAGCAGTGTTGGAGGACTCGAGGCCGGCCTTGGCCTCGAGGCCGACTTTGCCAGTCCTCGGACTCTGCCTCGTAATCCTGTGACTCGGACTTGTCCTCCGCCTCGCAACATGCGGCCTCGGTGACATGGGTTGAGGCCGGGTCGAGGCGACAAGATTTTATAGAATCTGGTGAATCCAAGAATAAGTTACCCCATCTCATTTATTTGGACATGCATTTTGAAGTATTTTCCACATTCCATGTTTCTCTATGATTTTGCAGCTCTATTAGTAACAAGACTGGTGCTATCAAAATCAATGCAGGTTCATTAGGGCAATGTTCTAAAGACATTTAGTCATTTACATTAAATATGTTTTACTTTAAAGTCAGCAGCTTTTTGCTTTTTTTTTTTAAAGTAATCTCAAATTGATAAATTTCAGTAATTGGTTTATTGAATGAATGGTTGATTGGTTGAATGATTGTGTTTAATATATGGTAGGTTTCAAAGTAATTTCAAAAGGTTAAAACTATGCCCTAAAATATTTAGGCCTACATTATTTCATAAGTTGGGGACTCAGACTTGGCCTCAGCTATGGAGAGAGGTGACTCGGACTCAGCCTTGGCCTTGGAAGGTGGTGACTCAGACTCGGACTTGGAAGGCAGTGACTCGGCTCGGTCTTTCCCTCGGAAAGTGGTGACTCAGGGTTGGCCGGAAAATACCGGGCGGTAAATACCGCCTTGCCATTTTTGACAAAAACCAGGAAATACTATAAAAAAGTAATTTCTTGAAGGATAATAACCTCAAATATTAAGAATTGTTGCTTCAGAAGTGGATTCAACACAAAATACAACAAAAAAGTACTACTTACGTTAAGTGATGGTGGGGCGAAACAGAGACTTCATTCATGTATTAGTGGGGACAGAATTCTGCTACACAGGCCAAATCAATACTAAGATGGGTATGGAAGATTTTAAGAGATCACCTGCTTTTATTTTAGATTTGTGCTTTTCAATCATTTCAGTCGTGCAATATATCTGATTTGCTCCATAAATCACGCCCATTGACAGATGTTTTGAAATTTTGACCCTGTTGATTCAGCAAGCATGCAGGGCTGCACCCCGACAGATGTAAGCACCTGGAATTAATGTAGCAGGTTTAGATATGTATGTATTGGACAGTATGTGAATAATGTCTACTAATAACATCAAATTATACAAAAGTTGAAGAGAAGGCTTTTCAGAGTCATTTTTCATGTCTGAAATTTTATTCAGGTTCAAGATGGTGTTTTGTGTAAAGAAGAGCCCAAATGAAGCTGCATTAATGGCCTTCTTTAGTGGACCTTGTACAACTTCAAGAATACATGCTAGGATATTGCCCACGTATTTCCAGTATTTCCCAGTAATTTCCCAGGTATTCTCCAGTATTTCCCAGGTATTTCCCAGTATTTCCCAGTATTTCCCGGGAAATTGCCAACCCGTGGTGACTCTGACTTACAACACTAGATATTGAGGGAGTGGGTAGTACTGTAGGGGCCTGTTGAAGCGCTTTTTGAAGCGAACCATACCATACCGTGCCAACCCAAGCAACCTGTGCCAGAGTGGTTTCCTTGCGAGTGTTCAGGCAAAACATGTGGATGAAGCGGTGCCTCCGATGGGTACCCAATTCGGTACGCTTTACTTCTCTAATCTGAGGGAATCACACGTTAAAGTATGCCGGAATGGTCAGTGTGCCTCAGTGCGGTACGGCTACGGTTCGTTAGTATGGCACCTCTAGACCAACATCGGGAGGTGGTCGCTCGCTGGCACGCTTCTGGAGCCGGTACGGTATGGATGCGGTTCGCTTAGGAGTGGTTCAGGGGCGCCTCTCTGGCACGGTTCGGTAGCGGTACGGTTCGCTTTAGGAGAGCGCTTGAACAGGCCGCTAGGACTCTCTTATTATGCCTCTTGTTTCAGTCGTGCAACTTCTTGTGAACAAGACTACTAAAATCCTGCTGAAATGATTTTACTGAAACTTTGACCAAAGATGCAAAATTGGACAAGGATGCAATGCAATTTAAAAATAAGGTTCAGCATCAAATCACTACAGGGTTAGATCGATGAAAAAGTTCAGTTGTATGATTGACCAAAACTATACTCAGGCTTTAACTGTGTAAACTTTCCATAACATCAGTGAGATGATTTTGAATGGATTCTCGGGATAGGACCAGAACCCCCAACATACAAATATGCTTACACACTAAATGCACACTAAATCCAACCTTGGTCAAGTTCTGTGTTTTAAATAGATCAAAATAAATATTTTCACAGATATGTAAAGTCAATGCATAACTTGGCAATACAAATCGTTTACCTGGATAGGCAAACAGACCCACTCAATTCCTGGAGTCTTACTGCTGATTGTATATTTGCTATTTATCAATGGGGAAAATCGCTTACACTTTATTGCTCTAGTTCTGTTTTGTTATCCATGGGCAAACTCACTTTCATCAAAAGTTCAATGAAAGTGGGATTGATGTGAATAGAAAATAAAATTTGATTTTGTCTTCCTGAATTCATCACTCCTTGCACATATTTCGATGCAGGATAATTCATTTTTAATCTACAGTATTATGAAACATGTGAAACATAACGAAATAAGAATTAGAATTATCTGGAAGACCACATTGAAATTTGTTCAGGGAATTTCCCCAACCCATCCACAAATGTTCCAGTACCTAATACTGATCCTTAATCGTGTGAAAATTAGTCCAAACTCACCAGTTCCTCAATTTCTTCATTCAGCCTTTGAACTGCAATTGTATTTGCATCAATGTAAGCAGCAACCTCAGTCTCTTCACCAGCCTAGAGTACAAAAGAACGGATTTTTTTTTCCACAAATAATATTCTTGATATCTTTGCCTAGGAAAGTACTCAATTGGAATTGGGTATTTGACATTTAACTGCCCAATTGAACAACTTTTGGAGTGCAATGTCAAGTAAGAACAGCTATAACTTTTACACAAACGTTGGAGAAAAGTAAAAGTTGTAGATGAAAGTATACCCTTTCAAACAATATAATGTTAATTTTGAAACTCTTAATATTTCTGAAGTTAGAATGAATTTTGTGAAGTAATATGATTTGACACAACAGATACATGTATCCACAAATAGAAAATGTGAATGTTTTTCCCATTAACACAAACATCTGATAAATTGTAGGAAAATATCCAAAGCACACCTACCAGTTGAAGGCTGTCCAGCTGCTAAAGAACTGAAATAATGAATTGTATTACTGCAATACTATTGGCACTTATTTCAGCAGGTTCAAAGGAACAAGTTATGTTCACACGTTGAGAATTAATTCTACAATGTTTCATTTTTCAGAACATAACCCGTTGGAGACGAAGAACGGGATATCTTGCCAGAAAATGCATGTTAATATCAAAATCAAACCGTCTCCAATGGGTCAAAGGCAGAAAATCTCATTAGCACCCCTCCTCGCAGTACGGCAAAAGATCACTTATGCCCTTAACCCTATTTTAACTGGGCTATTTCAGACCGGGTTTTTACTGGGGGGGGGGGGGTTCAATTTGACCCCCCCGTCACGATCTCAGCCGCTGATCGCGCAATCGCCGCAAAAACTTTGCGTGCGCATAGAGCCGGATGTAAACTACATGACTGTATAGTAAAATTTCAAAAAATATTTTTTACTATTTTTTAAGTAATTAATTATGTCAAAT
>JZLH01S0360659.1:0-12453 GCA_001188425.1 Eucidaris tribuloides
CCCCTAATTTTTTCGGTCTAGAACCGCGCCTGGTGGGTATCCATTCACTTGTTGTAGCAGAGACGATGAGCAGAAGACATTGATTGAAAAGGCCAACTTGCTCAGAGCTGCTACTCTGTTAGGAGGGTGCTAAAAACACTAACCACATTCTCTTAATTAGCAGGCAGAGTGTGAGTAGGCATACTTACAACCAGATTCGTTTCTGAATCAGACCTGTTAAAAAACACATGTCTCCTCTTGGCTGATGGACGAATCTCTATACTATTGAACGTCGCAAAATGAAACATGTAGCCAAGACAGGTACTGCCACATCACGCCAGCGCGTGACATCATAATAACTCGTGCGCCTGGCAGAAAGTCGTTACCAAATTCTCTAAGCAAAATGGCGTTAACAGTAAATTGACAAAAGGGAAACTTATTCCGTAGTTCTGCTTAAAATACTGATAGGATGACCTAAAAGATCACAATACCATGATTTCATGTGAAATAAGCCAATGGTTTTCAAGTTACAAGCAATTTACCGTTAACGACCTTGCTAACGACCTTCTTCCAAGCGCTCGACGTGTTAGCCTATCCCAGCCCCCCCTACTGTCTCTTTCAGTTTCAGTCGCCATTTTTGTTGTTTTGTGAAACCCGGTAAAGACGGTTTGATTAATTGCTTTGAAGGGACCGTAAAGTCGCATTTCGTGATGTTTCCGAGGTGGCCCGGCTCGGGTAATTTTCGCATTCGGGAATGCCCGTATACTGCTACTTTCGAAAAACCCGCGCGCACGAATTGTGTACATTTCCCTATTCAGCACGCAATCAACCGAAAAAAAAAACTGAACCGAAGTGACGACTGCCCTACCCTCAACGACAATTCTGTTCGCAGCTCCACGATTGTTGTAACGCGCGGCCTTGCAACAGGGTCAAGCCAATGGTGTTGAACGTACATGGATTACGAGCGGCGCATCCCTTTAACACGCATTACCAATAGACCTCGTGATGAGACCGATCTCGCCTCTCCTATTCAACGGATTGACTTCAAACATGAATCACACCGTGTAAAAATGCATTCGGGAAATCATTTCTAAGCCCAACAATGTTAATAATTTCTATCAAAAATCGTTTATTAATCTCACACTTACTGAATTATGTACTTTTGGACTTGAAAATCACGTGGTACAAATGAAAAAACGGTCAATAATGTCTGTAAGACACAGGAGCGGCGGAACCGGGCCCCCCCCCAAAAAAAAAAATCGGATAGAAAAAAAATGCCCCTTTTTTTTAATATGAAATGTGCCCTTATGTGCCCGAATGGGGCATTTGGCCTCTCACTTTAGTGCCCTTGGCGATGGCAAAAATTGGGCCCTCTCCATCTTTTTTCTTGAAAACATGGCTCAATTTGATGTGCCCTTCAAGCGATAAAAACGTGTCTTCTGTGAGGGGAACTTTCCGACGGTCGCCTTTTTCTTCTCTTCAACAAAGAAAATCACTTCTTAAGGAGAAAATGACCCCTTTACTTTAACAGAACTTTGCGTATTCGCAATGTGCGTCATGACTGTGTAATTCCTAACGAATCTACGTGTTGTATCATCTCTGCCCTTCTTAAAGTGCTTGCTCTTTGATTCTTATGGAATTACAGGCATTAATTTGCATAAATTTGCCTTTATTCAGACTAGTCCAAACCAGAGACCATGGAACCATCTTTTGTAATTTTTTTATGGATTCTTGTCAATTTGAGGGTGCTGATTTCAAATCTGATGGATGCCAAATGCGACACTTTTTTTTGTAAAAACGCCAAAAAACAAAATGGCCGCCAAAACCATCAAAAGTCCAATAAGGTCCCATTACCATACATATTCAGTCATCTTTTTCAACATACACACCTTATTTTGATGTATTCTAGTCAATTTTAGGGTGTTGATACCAAATCAGGTGGGTACCAAACTAAAAACCTTGAGGGTTTTCATACAAATGCAAAAATCAATAATGGCTGCCTAAAACCAGATATGACGGTCCTTGAAATTGCAATATTGTGCATATTTAAATCATGCTTTGGACATGTAAAATTTGTTTTAATGGAATCTTATCAATTGAGGCTGCTGCTTCATAATCAGATGGGTACCCGACAAAAAAATATGAGCGTTTATGATGCATATTATGTTGAAAAAATGACTGGAATGTGTACGGTACTAGTGGCATTTTTATTGGTTTTAACGGCCATTTTGATCTGTTTGCGTTTTTCCAAAAACGGTCAAGGTTTCAGGTGTGGCACCCATCGAATTTGGAATCAGCACCCTCGAATTGACAAGAATCCATGAAAAAATATTACAAAAGATGGTTCCATGGTCTCTAGCTTGGCTTAGTCTCAATAAAGGCAAATTTATGCAAATTAGTGCCTGTAATTAGGTTAATTGCATATAACTAAAAAAACGAAA
This sequence comes from Eucidaris tribuloides, assembly GCA_001188425.1. Lineage (NCBI taxonomy): Eukaryota > Metazoa > Echinodermata > Echinoidea > Cidaroida > Cidaridae > Eucidaris > Eucidaris tribuloides. The sequence goes on from JZLH01S0360659.1 coordinate 2,421, forward strand.
GGTCAACTCCGGAAGTCACTGCCGGTGAAAATTCCAAAATCGTCTATTGCCTTGAAATATCTTCCTATAGTAGTAAAATGATATTGTATGTTAATGAATGTTCCCCTGAATCCTATTCTATGTTATGCTTATAACAGAAAATCAATCGTTAGTAAAATGGATTAATGACCTCATACCATCAGAGCTCGTGATTATGCTTCGGATTATTCTTCAAGTTTAAAAAGTCCCTCCAAATGAGAGTGCCATGATGTTCGCAAGCTGGATTACGTCTTTCAGTCTATATGTTAGTTTGTCCGCCCCCCCCCCCCCCCACTGCAAAGCCCGGCATGTCTAAAAGACAGACAGCATGGCTTCTTAGGAAAGTTTATTGGTAGAAAACTATGTAAAATATTGTCTTCAAAAGCAGAATCTGCTTGAGGGTTTATTTTAAATGCAATGAGGTAATAAATCGGCTTCCAAGGAATGGATATCGTAGCGGTTTAATGGATTATTGTAGTTAAAATTGCAAACCCAAACAAACTTTGGTTCGTAGATAAGCCTATAGACCGCAAAAACCATAGAACTAGGTCGTATATTCGGGCTGTAACCTTTGAACTTGTCAAGTCTGTTTCCTTTATTCATTGTGTTGATTGTCGCTCATTTTCAACTGTATTTCACCGGAACGTCGTAGTCTGCCTCACACGTTAGAACACCCACATTATAATGAAGATACTATCAGCCAACTGTGGACTAACTGGTCTGTTTTACGCGTTAGCGGCTCTGGAGGTACAAATAGTCACACCACGCGTGGAACATGTGGAGCCCATATAAATGGAGTCAATGGCGTCCCCCGCCGCCGCCTAACTCTCATTGTCAATCAGAACGTTCCCGCCGCGCATGGTGCGAGTGGAGTGTAGCTGTGGAGCTAGTAGGAAAAACGTTTCATGTCTGGAATAGAGACTCCGGCCGTCACGAATAGATACATCACTCGCTTGCCTACTTCTCGCAAGAAGATACGATAAAGCGAGGAACATTTGTGTTTAGTGTTCAGCCAGTTAATTAATAGTTGAAGCTTCAGTCGTCCAGTTTCCATTACCAAGGTACAGGTCAAGTTCTAAATCTTGTGTCTGGTCGCATTAAATGTTCGTTGGATTTGAGTATTCGGACTGACTTCTGTATTAAAGCCCACGGTACAGTGTTTCTAGTTAAAAAAAAAAACTGAGCTGCAGATTCCCCATGCACCGGAGTTGTCTGCTGACCAGCTCTAAAGAATAAGTCCTGAAAAAATTGCACGTTTACAACGATCAGTAAGTGCTTTAAAAAAGTAAAAATGTCATTGAGAGACACGCATTCAGGCTTACCCCCCCATAGAGGCTGTGTTCAGAATTTCCTAATCGACGATAGGAAATTAATGTGCCAATTTGAATTGCACTTATGTTAGCTAGTACAGCATAAATGTCCAAACTGTGTTCTAAGGTGTTTTGTTGTCCATGTCCCAGAACACTAACCAGAGTTGTCAGAAGCAGGGTTTGACATTTTTTAAATAAGCTTCACACTGTTATATAGTGTCTTTAAGTTCAACATGTCTACCCGCGATGTGCCCTTTGATCAACTAAGGTAAAGTGGAGGCAGATAGTAGTCCATGTATCGGTCCGTTGTCTATTCATACTGACATTGTACATTGTCGACTATGTCACGGCCAACGAGGAACGTTAGAATATTGATAATAAAATGCAAATTATAAACTCCGCAAAACATTTGGACATCGATTATTTTCCCGTTTTCTTAATAATAATCTGGGCATGTATGGTACCATCAGAAAGATTATTTAATTTTATGTGTTATACCCTTCTTGTTCTGATAATGTCATCCGGGATAGGGCAGAATGTTAAAATATGGGATAAGGTGTAAATTGAACAGTTACAAAATGAACATCGGTGGTCATGAAGAGTCAAACAATTACATGTTCTTTAGTATGGATTTATGCGTTTTGCTCCCAGCTTGTTACCCATGAACGCCATGTTCAATAAAACCACTGCAACTTCGTTTATTAATAACTTTGAGATTAAAGGGCTCACAAAATTACCCAAGTTCGGTAAGTCGGGCCATTGTTTTTTAATCATTTAGGCCTATATGAGTTTCACAATGTCTCTAGTTATTATTCATTCACCACGCCCCGTGGTTACCACGGGGAGGGGGGGGGGTCTGTCTAAATTGAAAAGAGAGTATCAGGCGTGATTAAGGACTTGCCAAAAGCACCCCAACAAGTATTTACGTGGTCAAAGATACACCCTGTGATTATCCGTAGTTTGCTGCCCTAAGTAAGTAATATATATATTTTTTGTAAACCGCTTTCGCAAGTAATTAATAACCATTTTTTATACCCTAAGCTGGTAATAACATTTTGCTTAGTTTGCATGAGGCCTTTGATCAGGTGTAATGTAAACAATTTCAACCTATGGAGCACGATCCAGCAGCGCGATTATGGAACAGCCATGAAGCTTGACACCAATCAACATCTATTTAATGATAACTCCACAAAGACAGTTCGCGAGTGTAATTGTCTTTACCATTTTCATTTGATTTAATTCCACTTGTAGCGGCAGAATTATGTTAAATGGAAATTTATTTAACGAAAAAAATAAGAAACACATAGAAAGTTAGACACTATAGTATCAATGTAATCGAACCCAGTGAGTCCCTGATCACGAAGTAAGCAGATCGAGTGCACAAGTTCAACCATGAGTGAAACGAGCAGGGCAGAGGTCGCAGTAGATATGGGACCTAGCTCGCTCCTAATGCCTCCCAAGTACTATTATTACAGATACCACAGAAAAATAGCAATAGTTCTCGTTGATGTTTACGAAGATTGAACCCTGGAAAAGTCAAGGCCTGTCTCACCTGACTGTTCACCGGGCTGACTGATAGTGTTTTGCAAACGTTTGCGGTGAATTGGGCCGGGATTTGTTGAATATTTCAGCTCAAACCGGTGACTAAAACTTGTTCTAATATTGAGCTGAATTTTTAAGACCCTGAATGCGTGACTCATCAGTTTAAAAAAGGTATTCCTTTTCTTGATTTTTGTTGTTGTGATTTTGAGATCTTATTCAAGTCGTACGTATCGTGCCTGATCGTAAAAAACACCCCTTTTACGTGAATTCTTGGTCACGCCTGATACGCCCGAGGACACCCCCCCCCCCCGTTCCCGCGATTCTTACATGAACAAAATCATGGATTAAAGCAAAAGTGTGCACAGGCAAACAAACAAATCAAAATAGGACATCTAAAAAGAAGGACCCAAACCCTTCAATCTCAAAGTCATAAACAAATGGAGTGGCATTATAGCTCCTAAAGAAATTAGCATTCATGGCTGATCAACTGAGAACAAATGGCATAACTCCATACCAAAGAACAGAAAAAAAAAGTCTATATTGACTTTTCACGACTACCGGTGTTCATTTTGCAATTTTTCAAATCACGCTTGTGTTTATTCGACTTTTTATAAATACCGCCCTTTTTCCGATGACATTATAGGCCGTACTCATCATCTTAGAGAACATTAAATAAGCTTTCTGATGGTACCAAGCATGCATTGATTACTACTTAAAGGAAGAAACAATCGATTAAACACGGATTTCCAAACTTTATGAGGGATTTATTTACGTTTCAAGAGTCCAAGATTCATGTCATGGCTGTCACTTGTTGCCTTCTCACACTAAATTTTATAGTTTATTCAACATTGTGCAAGTTGCATTGTAAAATGAATGGTAGACTATTACTGGCTGATATGAATGGATAAACATTATATTACCTGATTATACATCACTGAGACCAATTCTAAGTAGGTTAGTGAAAATTATCAAAACAGGTTCATTTTGAACGGTTAAGGCTCGTATAGGTTTGGGATTATTTCAAAATGAATGCGTGCGGATAAATTCGTCGTAGCGCATGGCAAATGTCGTTAGAGCAAAAAGGTGTGCTTGGCAGAGATCCGTTAGCAAGTGTTCTAAGGCAGAATGTCGTTAACATTAAATTGAATCATAATTTGACCACCAAAAAATTATTCCACTATTTCACTGCCAAACATACTTAAAAAAAGGACCGTAAAAGATCACAATACCTTGTGATTTCTGTGAATAAAGCCATTGGTTGTAACATTAGAAGCACATTTACTGATTAAATAGACATTCTGTGTTTTCAGCAATCTAACAGCATTCTGCGCATGAACATCCCCTTTTTGCTCTAACGACATTCTGCGATGCGCACGACGAATTTGTACTAACGCGAGACGGAGGACTCTTTTTTCTTTGAATGCAACTTCTAATGAAAGGGGTCTGGAATACATTATTATAAGACACATAAAACCACAGAGATTACAAAGATTTGGAAGTCTATGTTGTCACATGGCAGATAATGATCATAAGCAATTAGTATCCAGTGGTGTACAAAATAGGCTTACATCTACAAAAGTAAGTCTATGATATGGAAAAGAGCAGGTGAATCCGGTACTTGTAGATTTTCGGGGGGGGGGGGGTTAAGCACTGGAATAATCATTTTGAAATAATCAATTTTTGCAGGGCTTCATTTGTTGAACTTCTAGCTGTAAAGAGTCACTTGGGCATGGAGGATTATGTAGGCTCACATTTTTTATTTTTGTAACTGTGGTCAATGTTAAGCCTGTTGGCTTTAAAAGTCGCTTGTTAAGCATTTTCCTCCGAAAGCTTTTACCGACGTGCCGTCAAATTTCACACCGGCAGACTGTCTTGTGACTCTATCGCCCCTGATCGGTGTGCCATACCGACCGGTAGCTCCGGGGCGGCAATATATTTATTTACAGCACTGTTTAGTGCCCATTTTTCAGCAAAATATTTAAAGAAGTGCTCTGGGGGTTGAAGTCTAACAGGTCTAAGTCCTTCGGTTGTTCTTGCACCATGAGTTTCAGTGTCTGTAGTGTATGTGATGCATAGCTATAGGAAGCACACAGTGCCCCGCCATGCACGCGAACGAATGGCCCCATACATTGCACGCCAGATTGTCACCACTTGGGCCGAGTGGTTGTTGTGGTGGGTGTGTAGGGGGGAGGTGGGGCAGTAGTAGATGAATATGATTTGTTTTTTTATAATATAACCATAAAGGCATAAATATTCAAGTAGTAGGGTGTAATTATTTTTCTTATAAATATATCCCTATATTATCAGCTAAATATTTCGCACAATGAACTGGCAGAAGTGAATATCAGGCGAGAAATACGCCCCTAAAACATGCGTGATAATTAGATTACTTTTAAGGTTCTTTAACTTTCTTCAAATGTTTAGTAGCCTCTCCTTATACACATAGTCGGAAGCACAGATCATGCAATTCAATGCAATGAACACAAGTTTGCAACTGTGGTAATTGTTGCAGAACACTGCACAACTATAATCCACGTCCTCTGCACAATGTACAATCTGTGGCATAGTGCCAGCATAATACAGCTAGCATACAGCATACACAGCATGCAACCCCAACACGAGCAGTCACGAAGACACACTGACCGCCAGCAGTGCGATAACTGTGCGATCCAAAATACCCGCGTCAGTCCTTGCTGCCAGTCGTTTGAAGAGCCTATTTAACCGATATGGCTAAACAGTTGTGTAAATAAAATATTCGCCCCCGGGCGTCTGTCTACGCAAGCTATGTGCGAAGCGCCATCTGCGACCGGGCAAAACTTTGAACGTTGTGGTTTGGAAGAAGATGGGCTTCATCTGACAATCCAGTGACCAGAGGGCGTACATGGGACAGTGCTTCAGGAAATACTAAAAAAAAAAAAAGAGGATTTGACTTGTTCATCCATGAATGGCTTCTTCGTAAGCTTTCACTGTTTATAAACAAGTACAGAAGGAAGACGAAACAATCGATAGCACGAAATGCAAATTAGAAAAACATTGAAGCGCAGGTCTCATTCTTTCGTACTTCGTAACTCTGTACTTGCGTCTCATTCGTCATAAGCGGGTTTTATCATCTTCGTTGGTTTGACATTTTTGCTACTGGTTTGTACACGTACAATCTACAAAGCAATTAACTCTTGAAAGGATCATATGTAAGTAACTTGGTAACTAACTCGATGGGGCGATGAAAAGTATACAATGTTCAGTAGCCTACGTGTCGCCGTCACCGCATCATGATAACCAAGTGAAAGTTGTAAGTTTGATGACGTCCCAGATAAATACAAAACCATGCTTCATACGTTGTGTGGAAAACCATCGGTGTACTCCGTATCATCGTGATTTAATTTTGATACACTTAAATAATTTCTCGAACTGTTGTTGGTAATCATTTGGTGTATAATATCCTTGTGTGAAATGTCTGTTATTATTATGATATCGTGTAGATAATGTTTCCAGAAGGGCGTTTGAGATAGATAGACTGAGGGAAGGGGGCGACTGAAGAAGATAAGGAAGAAGCAAGTGTTGGAAGAGGGTAGGAAAGTTAGGCTAAAGGTGGACGATGCGTATTGGGCAAAAGTGGAAGGAGGGGCCGACCGGCCGGCAAATAATGTTTTAGTAACATTTCCAAAAGGTCTCAGAAGTGTTTTCCAAATAATGTTTTTAACAACGTTTTTATAACATTAATATAATATTATAATCCTCATGTTTAACACTTTCATAATGTTTACTGCAAAATGTTGTAATGATCGGTTTAAAAAACATTTTTTTTTCAAATATCGTAAAAACATTTTAATAACATTTGTAGAATATTATTGTTAAATGTTACATACGAATGTTATCTTGATCATCACAAGACCATAGATTTTGATGTTTAAAAAATGCTTTTCATAAATTTTAGATAACATTATTATCATATTTCTATGATGTTTTTGTGCTACTGGAACGGCAATTTGCTGCGAGTTGTCCGGTCACCCCTTTAAAGGGGACAAAACCAGATTCGATAATCTTGATTAATAGTAACGATTAATGTGTGATTAATGTGTTTGTCTGACAAGTAATACTGCAAAAATATGTCTGTCTTGTCATTGTGTAAATTTACAACAACAACAAAATCCACGCATTGATCAATTTTTAATGTTATAGGATTCTACAAACCGTTCCTTGGATGATAGAGAGAATGGATGTGTTGAGCATAGTCGCCTGTCTGACTGTAATCATCGTGACTTGCAAGGTCATCGAACTTTTTCTGAGGAAAGGCATCAGCGTAGATGAACCTCTTACAGCATAAGTGAGTAATGTAATTTATTACACTGACGATCAATCAAGATGTGTTCTAAGTTGACTAGCAAATATCTTGCAAGCATAATTAATTTGTATAGATTTATATGAGTTCTGAAGAAGATTTTGTGTGTGTGTGCGTGTGTGTGTGTGTGTGTGTGGTGTGTTGTGGTGTGTGTGTGGTGTGTGTGTGTGTGTGTCTGGGTGGGTGGGTGGGTGGTGGATAAGGGTGTATGTGTGTGGTGTGTGTGTGTGTGTGTTGTGTGTGTGTGTTGTGTGATGTGTGTGTGTGTGTGTGTGTGTGTGTGTGTGTGTGCTTTTGGGGAATTGTCTGTCTGTCTACGAAAAAAACTGTTGGTGTTTGAAATCAATAAAATGTGACAAATTAAATAGTTAGCCTGATCATAATTTAGTGGCTATCCACGCAAATGGTATGGAAAAATTTTATTTGGCTTAAAATCTCAATCTGAAATAATAAAAGATAAAAAAGGGCGAAGGAATACACACCCGTAATATTTTATTCTATTCAATTCCATAATAAAAAGTACCTTTTACTGTTACACTCAGCGGGTCAAAAGTTTAAAATAATTTATACGTTTAGATTCTGGGCGGGTTAAAAAGGTTGAAACATTCCATACTTAATAAGCATTCCCCGCTGTAAAGAATTTTCAATCCTCGTCAATTCCAAAAACAGATTAAAAAATTAATTATCTTTAAATTTTGTACTGTTATAGAGCAAGCTGGTTAAAAGATTAAATCGACCAGATCTCTTTTGTTTTTAGGCAAAATGTGGTCACTCGTAAATTTGGGGTTTTTATAGCAAGAGTACTTGCCAGAAGGCTGGCACTGCAAAGGGCTGTTTTCATTTCTCATATTACTAAGCAAGAAAAACAGACAAAATTGTACGCGTCCCCATATTGTACGATTTGTCATTGAATAATGAAACGAACAAACATGAGATCATCTTCTCTCTTTTTTGTTTTGATTATATTTTGTTTACTCCTATCAGGTTTGTTTTCATCATGGTTGTGACAGTCTGGAATTGCGGAAAGCCCTCTGAACGAACATGCTGGATGCAAAGGTGTCCACGTGATTGGCTCTTGTTTCACACACGCGAAGAGTGGCAGCAAAACAGCTGAAATGACGTGACCTCGACGCGTGTCCACGAACTCTTGTCTCATGGGATGTCACCCAACATGAGAGGTGTCGCAACAGCGTACGACCAAGTTAAAAGGATGCATCCCAAAGAATCAAGGTATAAACGGTATCTGAGGTAGGGTGACAAACCTCTGTATCTCATTCATGATGAAACTGAGCTTTTTGTGTAATCTTGTAGTAGTAGTAGTAGTAGTAAGTATAAGTAGAGTAGTAAGTAGTAGTAGAAGTAGTAGTAGTAAGTAGTATGTAGTAGTATCATCATCATGCATCATCAGTTACTTAATTTACATCTATCCATCATCATCGATCATGCATGCATCCATATCATCATCATCATCATCATCATCATCATCATCAATCATCATCATCATCATCACATACATCATGCATATTATTATTATTTATTATTATATTATTATTATTATTATATATTATTATTATTATATTATCTACTCACTACTACTACTACTATAACTAATCCATATTTTATTCGAAATAGACATCACAAATAGAAATCTTCCGAAAATTCATTTTGCCCAATTAATCGTGGGCCCGGCAGCCACTGAGCAGCGCCAGATCGACGTTGCTCTATCCCTTAAATCGTTGAACGCCAAACAGGGTAGCAGCAACTACCCTGTTTTAACGTCTTTTGGTCTGACGCGGCCGGGGTTTGAACGGGCTTGAACTCCCGACCTCCCGGTTGTGAGGCGGACGCTCTATGAACTGAGCCAACACACCGGTCATAGTTCGGGCCAGGCAGACTTTGTTCTACATCCAAATATTCAAGATTCAAAATAACATTAATTTCCTTCCTGCAAGTCATAAACATGAACAGATTAATACAGTATAATTGAATACATGAATATAAGAACGAACCAAGTCCATGGGAGGTCATTTTGAGTAAATCAAGAAAAACTTAATATTTTTTAACGTTTCCAATAAAATTATATTTGACTATGATATATAAGACAACATCGTAGATACAAGTTTAATTGTACATTTTTAATCATACACCTTCACGTGATTTGTGGGGGGGGGGGTCCTTTTATTTGATGGACTTGGGTCGTTTTTTAAATCATATAGACTTGGGTCAGTCTTTGAATCGTATACATAGTAATTTACTATAGTAAAATGTCTTCTAAAAAGAGAGAGGGCGCTATAATATGTATATAAGAATGACCCAAGTCCTGGACTTGGGTCATTCTTATATGCATACTAGATTTCACTCCTTTATTTTTGGCACTTCCGGGGTGAATTAAAATTTATTATTTACACACAAGATGAGCCCATGTATAAGCAACAATTTCCCATGTTTAACTCAATTTGACAAAAAAAATGGACTTGGGTCGTTTTTATATTCAGATATTCAATTATAAATAGTGAAATGGAAGGAGGCGTATTTCCCTAAAAGCTCAAGGCCTGTGACGGGGGTGCCAGGTAAAAATGTCAGAGGTAAAAATGTCAGAGGTAATAATGTCAGAGGTAAAAATGTCAGCGGTAATAATGTCAGAGGTAAAAATGTCAGAGGTAAAAATGTCAGAGGTAATAATGTCAGAGGTAAAAATGTCAGAGGTAAAAATGTCAGAGGTAATAATGTCAGAGGTAAAAATGTCAGAGGTAATAATGTCAGAGGTAAAAATGTCAGAGGTAAAAATGTCAGAGGTAATAATGTCAGAGGTAAAAATGTCAGA
>JZLH01S0360718.1:2165-27782 GCA_001188425.1 Eucidaris tribuloides
TCATGTTACCTTCCCCTCCCTCCCCCCCCCTGCCCCTGGGTGGGGTAAGTCCTTGATTTGAACTTCTATAGATACTGAACCTTCTCTTTTAAAATGTTTCCTGCCAGGTTTGATCAAAATCCAATCAGTAGTTTGTACAAGTAAGGTTAAAAATGCTGACATAGGATACTCCACGCATATTGAAATAAATATTAAAGAGCATTAGCCCATAAGTGCATGGCTAATAAACTAACCCTTGCGCTTGACTGCCTGTGTGGTATTCATGTTATTAAACACACAAAATTTACAGCCTATCTTCACTTCACTTTTATCAGTAACGATCAGGAAATAAATTTTAAAATTTTTCCCGGGGGGGCCAGTCAAACATAATGTTGTACACATGCGTGACCAAAAAAACGCGTTTAAAGGGGTGTTTTTTCAGTTTTAGACGCGGCCCGCGCGTGCACGCGTTAAGGGTATCAAAAACACCGATTTTCAACAAAAAGGGTGGTTTTGAAAGACTGTCATTACTGTTCAAACGCATTTAGGGTATTTTTTCAACGAAACTTTTTTTGAAAGACTATAATCAAACGTATTTAGGGTATGTTTGGAGGCTAAAATGTGTAAATGAAACTTGTTTAGGGGGTTATTTTGCACACGGAGAAAAACTTGTTTAGGGGGTGTCTGGAAACAATTTGGTCACGCATGTGTACAGCATTATGTTTGACTGGCCCCCCCGGGAAATTTTTGCATGCACTTTCATATTTGTGACCTTCCTTCCTTAAACTAAATGACTTTCAAAACCTCAAAGGTTCAACAAAATTGAGCCATATGACGGTACTTTCCAACCCATCCTCACTTTCTGTAGGCAGCATGTCCACGTGTTGTTGTACCGAAGTGCGACACAAGTTGGCATTTTGCCAAGTGGCATTGGTAAGCGTCAACAACGATGGGCACTCACTATCATCAATGTTTACACAAAACAATAAACACAGTGAGATGTGATTTAAAACAAGGTTCCCACTATGACAATTACTTTGCAGAGCATCAACAAGGTAGTGTGCAGGGATTCCTCCACTGTCATTAAACAGTCAGGGGTGGGGGAGGGGGCAACATCTCGGCAGAGTTTTTCTTTCATTGGGTGAAAGTTACAATAAGGGCAAGCTCATCTAGTGTCCTTCCATGATGTACCAAGTCTTATTAACCCATTCCCTCCCCGATTTCGTAATTCCTACATGTATATAGAGCTATTACATGGCACATCTGGTTCTGGTAGACAATAGATTAAAATTTTGAACCCAAAAGCCAAAAGAGTCTAAAAAAAAATTGAGCACTGAATACAGCCTGTGACAGGGAAACGGTGGAATCCTACATTTGCCATTAACTTTCCCTTTGCCTGCCTCAGGCAAGTTTATTCAACTTTTAAAACATCATTTTGTGGTCCTGTTATTCGTAGTACATTTGTTTAACAGAGATATTAACAAGCTTAGTACACAGTATATTCTTGCCTAACGAAATGTTTTATATGTTATTCTGCTTTGAACGATTGCAGTAGGTGATAAACTGTCCATATTTGGGGGAAAAAAATAAAAATACTTCAAAATATGTAGATTCATATGCAGAGAGAAAGAGAATCAAAATGAGACTTACTTTTAATGTTAGTTCCACAAGAGTCTTTCCATGTTGCGTCAGCACCTCTGCAGCCGGGGGTAAGTTATCACTCTGTGAGACAAAATTACTCTGCAAACAAGAAAAATCAAGGAGGATAAAAGTCATTATCATCAAATTAACTGTAAATACGACTTGAACATTCCATCTACAGTCTCCAAGCTGTGGTGAACCTTTAGTAGTAATCCAGGTTTTAAATTTGGTTTAATTTCTGATTATGGGGGTGGCTGGATTAACCTCACACTCACAGAAATTTCTCAAGTGTTCCCAGCATGTCAAGAAAACAAAATTCCCTGATTTTTCCCTGATGAATTCTCAAAATTCCATGATAATTATTTCAACTCATTTCCAGTTTTACCATAGCCAGTCATCCAATGGATGTTGTTTTGATATGTAACAAAATATAACAGAGTCTGACCGACTACTTTCGATTTTTGTGCCAATCAAAATTCCCTGACTTTTCCCTGACTTGAGGCATTTTTATCAAATTCCCTGACTTTTCCCAGACTGGAAAAAAGTAAAATAATTTTCCCTGATTTCCCTGATGGGCTGGGAACCCTGCACTTCACCATTTTAGGTGCATCCTCTTCCTCTGATTTAACCCTCCTACTCTCCTCCACCACTTGCCTCTTCCATGTCTTCTTTGGTCACCCCCTTCCCCTCTGGCCATCCACCTGAAACTCAAACTGAAACTCAATCTTTGTGAAACAATAAGACTTTGCAGGAAATTTGAAAAGCAATAAATTTTATGTATTCATCTTTGAATACTAATAAGTATGAAAACTAGCGCACAAGGTTTATCATGTAGTAAGAATGCATATACTGGTACTCATTTTGTAATTTGTAAAGAAATTCAACAGATTATACCTAAAAAGTCTCTACCACCTAAATTTGCTAAAGGTTCTTAAATGGTATTTTCTTCAATATATTACTACCACTTAAAGGTACATGACATGATTGGGGTAGTCCTCAACTTAGGCTGAAACTACTCTAGAATAAAGTAAACTATGCAAGGATTCTCCTGTGAAAATCTTGTAGTCAAACTTTACTCATTCTGAAATAACTTATGTCAATATCCCTTGTGGTATTGTGTGGCTCCCTATGGATCTTATTTTTATCTGGCCCAGATAAAATTAAAATATTAGTATGTTTATGCTTGATTCTCCTTAAGTAAACAAATTAAACCCTAATCCTTCCAGCTGGGAGATCCATTCCAGCTAGTGTACAGTTGGTATATATTTCAACTGATTTGGTTCTTGATGCATTTTCATGTGTTCCCAATCATGTCACTAACCTTTAATTTGCATAATGCTAATTTTACATATCATCAACATTAAATCATATTTGGTTGATTTGCATTCAGTGTAACGTAATCATTTTCAAATTTCTGTTCTGATATGTAGAAATTCAATCTCTCCAAAAAAAAAATATATAAATTTCTAAGTTCTAAACTGTGCAGTCATTGGCAACCCTATATTTCAGTCTGACATGTATTTGAAAATTACTTACAAAGAATGTGCAGCATGATTTAACCGTTTGATTCTCGGGTAACGTCATGGCAACCAGACCACACTGGAAGATGGCTGCCAAGTTGAGGCCATCCAGGGTAAAAATCTTGGTGTGCTTTTTTAACAACTGCAGAAATAATGAAATAAAATAAGTAAACCATGATTGTCGCTGACTAATATACAAATGGTACAATCCAGTCTTATTGACTGTAGGTTAAAGGGAGAAGGCGCCAGCAACTAACAGGCATAAGTTAAGAATAAAAATGACATTGTCAGTATTGTGAGAATTATGGTACATGGTGACAAAAACAGCCTAAATAAGGGGTACTGTTCGATACTCACCCTCATCAAGGCCCTATAAATTAGTTAATTTGTGTTTATTTTACGTCTTTGTAAGTTTTACCCTAAGACAAAACTTGCAGAAACAGCTATAGGGGGAGGAGCTTATCAACTCAAACAGTGCATACATTACCACTGTGCGGCTAACACACGTCGCGTGGCATGCATTGGTCACGCATGGTCAGCTCCCTGCAGTGCACATGCAATCTGATTGGTTGGCAAGAACTCAAACATTTTCTTAACTTTTGCCTGTTAGTTGCTGGCGCCTTCTCCCTTTAAGAATTCATAACACAGGAAGAAACATAACATGATTCTCACCGTCACTAAAGTCAGAAATCTCCTACATGCACGCAAGGGGGTAGGGCAGGTCAATTGAATAGTGGGTGTGAGGTGGACTGTGGTAGATATCATGGTCAGAAATAAACTTTCCAAACATACTCTAAACATTTATTTTACCATTGCTTAAAGCCAGAGAATAGTTTTGGTCAATTCTGGGAATTCCCAGCTACATTTTTAGCTCACCTGAGCCAAAGGCTCAAGTGAGCTATTGCGATCGCTTTTTGTCCGTCGTCCGTCGTGCATAGTTCGTCGTGCGTAAACTTTTACACATTTTCAGCTTCTTCTTCAAAATGCATGATTGGATTTGGCCCAAACTTGGCAGGAATGATCCTTAGGGGGTGGGGATTCAAGGGTCCTCAACTGGTACACCTGGTCCCCCGGGGGGCCCAGGGGCAGGGCCCTAAAGGGCCAAAAGTAGGTAGTTTTCAAACATCTTCTTCTCTAGATCCAGAAATAGTTTAATTAAGCCGCTTTGTGTATAGATACCTCTATATGTGCTGAATTAATGTTCCTCATGACAATGCCCAGGGTGGCCCCGTTTGGCCCCCAAGGGGGGCAAAAGTTTGGGGGTAGGGCCCTATAGCAATAATTCACATTCACAACAATGAATTTAGACCAAACTTCGTGGGAATGATCCTCAGGGGAGGTAAAAGAGGGTTCCTGGGATGGTACGCCAGGCCCCCCCCCCCTGGGGACCCAGGGGGCAGGGCCCATAAGGGCCCAAACTAGGTAACTTTCTAACCACAAGCCCATTTGTAACCAAACTTGGGTGGTAGATACATATTAACAGGGACCTCAATGTTATTTGGGGGTCAAGGTCACATGTGTAGGTCAAAGGTCAAATGTTAAGATACTAGTGCGTGCCTTGTTTTTATAAAAACGGATGTTAGAATATAATTTAACTTGGCAAAATCAGCTACATGGCAAGGGGATGCAAAGTTTTTCAACTGGTTCATTTGGCTACCTTGGTGCCTAGATATCAGGCTCCGAGGGCCAAAACTATATGTATAACTGATGTTTTTTCTATGTGTACCATAGAGAGTTTGCGAGACCTCAGGTGAGCGTCGTGCCCCCCGGGGCTCTTGTTAAAAAAAGTAGGACGTTCTCACCGACTCCCTTCAAACATCAGAAAATGTAACATCAACCTTCCCCCAAATTTGTTTGAATAACACCTAGGTTTTTTTATGAAAAGCATACATAACTGTGGCAAAATGTGGGGGTACCCCCCAGAACCCTAACAGTTTTATCTACCATAATATCTCAGAAATGGAACAGTTTCAGAGTTCAAGATTTTCAGGATTGTAATAAATTTCATAGGTCTACTTAAGACAAAATAAATTTTCAACACATACCATTTCTGTCTAATACTTTCAAATGATACCCTAAACAAATATTTTGGCGTTCTCTTGCTACCCCAAAATAATGAGCACATCTATACACGTGCCAATAATAAAAAAAAATCTTGATGATCATTATTGTAAGGACACCCCAAATACTGCCAACCCTGAAACATACTGTAGAGGTGCTGTGGCGAGATTGGTAAGGCGTATGGCTGATAATCTAGAGGTCTCGAGTTCGAGTCCAATGCCCACCTGGCATTAATGTCCTTCAGCAAGACATTTTTAATCTGCTTTGCTGCTCTTCACCCAGGTGTATAAAAGGGTACCCTGGTCGGGTCATTTATAGCTTCAAGCGTGTAACCGTAACTTAAATGTACCTGTCATGACCATGGGGTAATAATAACGCGCATAGAGATGTGCGATAAGCTACGTATGATGCGTTATACAAGAACGTGATATTATTATTATTACTATTACAAAATAAGGACAAAATGGAGTAAAAATTTGAAAAATGGGGACATTCCTAAATCTCCTATGCTGTGCATAATGCTCTATTTTAGACAAACATTTGTAAAAATAGGGACTGAGTCTGAAACATGGGTAAAAAGAGGTTTTTCTTTTGCCAAAAATAGGGACAGTTGACATGTCTGAATTTTGCCCATGAAATATCTGTTTTCTTTTTTCACAATTTGGACCAGTTTTGGACTTGTTTTGTTGATACTTGTGTATTTCCCATGGCAAAAGTCACATAGTAAAGAAGAATGGAAGTACATGACCATTAAGTGTTAAAGTGATAGGCTAACATTGTGGAGCTTCAATTAAAAAAATTGTTAAATTTTGATATCTGAACTACATAGTAGTGTTCATATAGACAAATAAACACCCTAGAATAAAAAAGTTTGGAAAGTTACACTGCTAATTGCAAGTTATGCATGAATAAACAATTAAAACTCGGGGCGAGTTTAAATAGCGTAGGTGTACACACAGTAAGTCTATGGGAGAAAAATGGGCAGGTGAATCCGATCAACTTACGATTTTCAGTTTTTTAAAGCACTAAATAATCAATTCGAAATACAATTTTTTCAGGACGTCATTTTTAGACCTTATCAAAGACAATGGTAGCATAGGGAATCATGTAGCTCAGATTTTTTTAACTGTGGTAAATGTTAGCCAATACCTTTAGCCCTTTGAAGACTAGACACAAGATATCTCATCACAAGGTCTATGAAAATGTGTGTTAAAGCAAAATCAACGGTCTTCATTAGGTTAATGGCATGGAACCCATACAGTATGTGACAGGACGGGTTGGCATCAAGTCTAACAGGCAATTGTGAAACAAATGCATCCGTGACAGTCACCAAAAGGTAACACAACTTTCCAAATTTTGACCAAAATAAACTATGCACGCAAAATATTTCAGGAAAACCAGGTCACCAATCATCCTGATATCAACTACTCGGTGGATTTGGGAGGTTAAAAGGTGACCAAATATACAGCTGAAGCATCACACATGCACAAAGATCATGCTGATATACATGTACATGTATTTGCTGAATCACAACGAGAAGGAACACAAAATGGCTATCCCCTCCCGGCCAGTAAACTCATTCAAACAAAATGCAATCAGCAGTAGCACTAAGGGTACTCACACACCCCTTTCTTCCAGTTGGATAACTTTTGCTTTTAATTTTGCTCTTCATATTTGTTGGCCCCAAGACAAGTCAAGGTCGGACCCCCTCCCTCTCCCCTCCCCCCCCCTCTCCCTCCCCCCCCCCTCCAATCCCTGTTCTGCCACGCTTGACATAGATAGATGTGATATTGCACCATGCTGGTGTTGAACAAAGATCAAGGGCCAGCTGTTTCTCACAATACTTGAACTGTATTTGTCGTCGGCACTGATAAATATCTACTTGAGGAAGAGGACAATGGCTAGATAACTGGGTCTGATAAGTGGGCTGCACGCTCAAATTGCGCCACGGACTGTAAACAGTAGAACTAGGCACGCTATTCAAATTTTCATTTCTGTTTTGCTGAGGAGGTATAGACGTTTCCAAATCAACTTTAAAATTTAGGCTTACAATATATTCTTACAGAAATAAGACAATTTTGCAGTCAGATCAGGAATTGATGTATGTTTTTTTTTTGTATTTTTTAAGCAATGAACATTTTGTTCAAGGCTAAGAAAATACACCTTACTTACATTCACCAAAAATATCTGCAAAAGTTATGAAGAATAGTATAAATGGAAGTAAAGTCACATTGTTATTGCTTTTATTCAACTAAAGTAAATAACTTAACATTACTTTGAACAACTGAATCTCAATGAAAAAAAAAAAGTTTTTGTTGAGGCCTGCACTGCCAAAGATATTCATAGTACTAAAATACAAATTACATACACTATTACAAGGAGCACAATTCCTTCCACAACTTTTGGATACCTTTTATTCTACACTATAAGTAAATAGTTACAGCTGCAGTTAATACTGCAGTGCAAAAGACATTTAACGCAGCATTGTTCGAAAATATGGTGCATGTCACATGCCAAGAGATAATCTGTAAATTTGTAAAAAAAAAATAAAAATAAAAGTGAATGACTGTCATTAGACGATGTAGTACCAAGAACAAAGTGCCTTTGTGTGGCTTTTCTTACCGATTAGATCTGTGAGTTAAAAGGAAAGACACCAAAAAAGAATGCAATGCGACTTTACAGTAATCATGCAGAAATGCACCAAGACATATCCAGACTTGTCTATCTTCTACGATTAACAAAATAAGCTCAGTTGATCTTATTTTTCATTTATAAACTTGGTATACAATTCCTGCTGCAATGTATTTCTGTATATTATCATATCATAGTCAACTTTCGAGAATTTCTGACATTCCTTTTTATGAAAATAACCCCTTAGTAAATTTAATCATACATGTGATTTTAATCTATTAATGCATTCACTATATTCATAGTTGATGAAGTGTGTATCTGCATTACTTAGTCAAAGGTTAAAGATGATTATGGGTAGATAATGGGGCACAAAAATTAAGATTGTGGTCATTGATTTGACGTCAAAAAACATCTATTGAATCAAATTCAGCTGAAATCATATCACTGTGAGATTACTATAATAACACCTCTCTAGAGGCTGGGGTAAAGTGAAAATCTGGACGGCTAAACTTCATCCTTTTTCAAATTGCTCAGGAGCAATTTAAAAAAATCCGCGACGTCAAACGTGCACGTGCCGTTCCAAAATGGTCTGATCAGCCGTTAGCCAAAGGTCGCGCAGGGGATAGCCGTTAACCAATCAGATCGCTGCGCTGGTCTTGCTACGGTGCACAGTAACCGCGATTCGCAGTTTGAGCAAAATTGAAACTCACAGAAAGAACAACATTCTGGTAAGATGTCGTTATTAGTTTTTCTCATAAAACAACAAATTCATGATGTATGGATCTCAGACTTTCAACACACTATTTGTAAGTACTAAACTACCGTTTGGTATTGATAATGAAGGGAAGTAATGGACTTGCACATCCCTGACACAAACTTTAATACTCACCTGAGCACAAGTTGACATATATTCTTCGAAAACATCTGTGTGGTCTCGTGGATCTAAGGGAAAATAAAAAACACATTTGATCTCTAATGTACTGTTTCTAACGAGAAAGCAATTATGCCATTGGCTTACATAATAATAAGTATTTGACAAAATAAAGGTTTGGCTGGTAAAGTGCTAAAACCTTAAAGTACAACCACATCAGCTGGAAAACTTATGGGGCAAGTCCAGGCTCATAGTTAGTTGCTTTGCATAGAAGCTGACAAATCAGCAAAACACAATCATATACATGTATGTGCAAAAGTTTGAGAAAAATCAGGCATATAAAACGGTTATTAGTTTTAATAGATGTTATTTTAATAGATATTATGATTATTACAAATTGGCAAAACTGCATTGTTCTGTACGAGCAATCCTGTATTTGTTTTGTACACAAAACGTCACTAGAATTTATTTTCTTCGAAGATATATTTTCTCCATCTCTCTACTCCATGTAAGTTCAGACTAACACAGTTTCTCATGATTTCTCTTCTGAAGTAGGTGTGTCCAGGCATAAACATTCAAGAAAATGACAATTTTGTGATATTTTGTGAACAAAGCAAATGGAAGGTTGCTCACAATGAAATGTCACAGCCTTTTGTTATGATCTTTGGAATTTTCAAAAATTTACCTCTTCATTATAATTTGTCTGATTTTTATCAAAATTTCACTGATGGGTTCACGTTTTTGTCCTTCTGTTCAAAGCAACTTGATATGAGTCTGGAATTCCCCATTAAGATTTCTGTCAGACATGGTGTACTGTTTTACATTTCAAGAAGTTTAATTTAGGAAGCTACAGCACAATGATTAGAATAAGATTCTATAAACATTGAAGGGCAAGATGACATGGTTTGAGAGAAATAAAAAAAAATGCCTCAAGAACCAAACTGGAAGAAAGACATACCAAAGATACACCAGCTGGAGTGGATATACTGGCTGGAAGGATTTGTCTTGAGTTTGATTACTTACGGATAATCAAGCATGAAGAAACCAGCAGTTTAATTCTCTCAAGGCACCAGAGAATTAAGTCCCATAGAAAGTTACACAGTTCAGATTTGTCCGTCACAAGCCATACTGATGGAAGTTATTTTCAAATGAGTCAACTTTTGACTACAAAATTCTCACAGTAGAATCCTTGCATAACTTCTAGAATAGTTTTACCCCAAGTTGAGGACTACCCCATATCATGTTATTTACCTTTCACAAGCTTTATTAGAGGTGCTGTGGGAAATCTTGTGAACCGTATTCAAATTCAAGAAAATGCTCACATAACCTCTGGGATGCACAACAATTTGATCACATAATATCTCAATTCTCCCTATCGCATATAGCTCTCCAAATCTGAACATATGTGGCGCTCTTATTATTTGACCCTTTATTCTTGGGCAATAAACTTCCGGTTTAAGCAAGCGATACACAATGCATGCGAAAATCCTGCCTAAAATACAGATGGATCGTGTCAAAATCTTTCTTATAATCTCGCAAATAATTTTTTTTTCAAGTCCTTCATTCATATAACAAACCTTTCAGTTAGGCCATGAATTGAGCCATTGGCCATCCTCACACACCGGCATTCACATTCCGACTTGGCGTGCGTATGGTTGCATTACTCTCTCATGGGGTAAATATTCGCGGCTTTCCTGACTTGAGTTTCGGGATCATTCCTTCATTTACCGGTCGTAGGAACATTTCTTTCACTAAGAAAGTCCTTTAATTGCAACACAGACATTCTCCAACATAGTTCATCAGGTCAATCCATGTTTGCTCAGGTATGAGGTATTGATATTACGAATTTGACGAGATTCGAAATGACATGTTTTGTGCGTTTGACTGTACGATTTACCAGAACCAGAAGTATACATCCCAAAAGCGATCGATCAGATATCAGTATCGCGAGGTGATATTGCTTGATATCGCTATATGCGATAGGGAGAATTACTGTCAGGTTACATTGTGTAGTTACAAAATCAGCATTATGTTGATGTAACAAATACCGCGCTAACTTCAAGATGAGGTGTGACTGTATGGGGTGAGGGGTGGGGGTTGGGGGTGAGGGTGGGGGTTGGAGTAGAGGGTTGTATTTCGAACACCTCTACAAATTAACAACATTTCTGTGTATAAGACGTTGACAATGCTTACTGTTTGGCAGAAGGGTCAGAGTCTTTGATGAGAGTTGTAGAAACAGAGAGCCAATGGCTGAATTCAGGGATACCACACTACCAAATAGAAGTATCATCTGTACAGTGAGGAAACGAAAGTAAATTTAAGGTCAAAAAATATTTTTAAATAACAGATTCTTTTAGCAACTCTTAAAGATTGTGTTGGTGTTTGCACATCCTGCAATGAACTAGTCAAGCAAATAATCAAATATCATTCATAAAATAAAGACTTACTGTATACGCTGAATATTTCGGGGTGGTTTTATTTTCGCGAATTTCGTGGCTTACTGAACGCAAAAAATTTCACTTCCTCACATTTCTGTACAAAGTAAATGCAAATACAATGAAATTGCGAAAATATACTCTCGCGAATTCCCTGTCTTGAAGCAAAATCATGAAAATATATGGCGTATACAGTACATTAAATCTTCACCTCTCACAACAGCCTTGGGGCTGAAAAGTCAGGTTTTGTGAAAATAAGGGCTGATGAAATTTGAATATAATGTACTGTCATAATTATCCTTTGATACTACATTTGAATTTAACCCAGCCATGAAGTGGTCTGTCTGCCAGAACTGATTCATGTATCCATTCCTGACCCCCCATGACAAAAGGGCATAACTGACATTTTGTTCAAAATTGAGTTATATAATGTAGGGGACTCAGTACATCATGTTCAACATGCAGAACAAAAATTATTAATTACAAGTGTCCCTTTGTTTCAAAATCCACTTGTTAAAATGACACTGAATAGGGCTTTATGTGTTGAACAAATCCGTTTTGCTCAATATCTCCAAAACACCAAAATGTCAGTTATGCCCTTTTGTCATGGGGGCAGTATTATCTCTTGAAAAAATCAAATATATAATCACTGATAATTGTAATTATGTTACTTTTTCAACTCACACACTGCACCAGTGCATCAATGCATAATTTGTTGATAAATGCCATATTTCTTAATCAAGTTCTTATGCATTTATTTTGGTTGAATTAAAACCCTAACAGCAAGCCACTAATAAAAAAAAATGTTGATTTAATTGTACCACAAATCTGATTTGTTACTGTAAACAGCATTATTTTTGTACTGTCATTTTGTTTTTAGGATTGCTGCTTCATCATTCGAGTAATCTTAGTCAACATTTAAAAGCATAATATTGCATAATATTCATCCAGTTGAAACAAGACATGACTTAAAGGGCAGTGACATGATTGGGAGAAACAAAAACAAAACCTGTTGAATGAAACTGGTTGAAAGATATATCAATGGATACACCAGCTGAATTGTATATCTTGGCTGAAAGGATTTCTCTTGAATTTGTTTACGTAAGCCGAATCAAGCATGAACATAGTTTCTCTCGTGCCCCGATAAAAATAGCTCCCATAGAACCCTACACAACAGATTTGTCTATCACAAGGCATACAGATGGAATTTATTTTAGAACGAGTCAACTTTTGACTACCAATTTTTCACAGTGATATCCATGCACCGTTTACACGATTCTAGAATAGTTTCACCCCAAGTTGATGACTACCCCCAATCATGTCATTTACCTTTAAAAATACGTATTTCATACATTTCCTAAGCTAGCCAG
This sequence comes from Eucidaris tribuloides, assembly GCA_001188425.1. Classification (NCBI taxonomy): domain Eukaryota; kingdom Metazoa; phylum Echinodermata; class Echinoidea; order Cidaroida; family Cidaridae; genus Eucidaris; species Eucidaris tribuloides. Next base: position 14,674 of record JZLH01S0360718.1, read on the forward strand.
AGCTCGTGTCAATGAAGCGCTGCCTTACCTGTTGTGCTAAGTCTAACATTGTAGGTTGAGGGACGGTATTGTACATCTGACATAGCAGCTCACATAACTGTGGTACTAGAGGTTGGAGGTCATCCAGCAATGTCCTGATGGCACGCTTTAGCATCTCACACACAGCCTGCAACAAACAAATACTAGAAAACGTCAATGACGTAGCGCTCATCCGGCATCTCGCAACATCATATATATCCGAAATTTCATGTGGTACAATTTTGTGATTTTATTTGTGATTTTGAATTTGCATAAATTAGCATAATTGATGAATTTCAAAATTTTGTGTACAAGTTTTGAAGCCCCCACCTAGCCCTATCATATAAAAAAATCAGAATGAAAATTGGTCAAGAAATGAGGGAGAAGCAATTTCTGTTATTTTTGGAATAAATCTGCATAAATTACCATAATTAATTAATGGAGCAACAGTTAAAAATTCTGGGTAGAAGTTTAGTGTACCAAAGCTTAGGCTCTATCAGATAAAGCAACTAAATCAAAATTGGTTGAAGAACGAATGAGAAGCATTTTTTTGTGATGTTTATTTGTGATAAGTTGATAAATTTGCATAAATTTGCATAATTGATGAATTTTAAATTTGCATAATTAATTATTGATCAAAATATGTGTGTGAGAAGTCTTGAAGCCCCACCTAGCCTATCGAGATCGTAAACAGAACAGAAGTGAAAATGTCATGAATAGTGGAGAAGAGAGATTTTGCTTATTTTTGGAATAAAGTTTGCATAAATTACCGATAATAGTAATGTAATGGAGTATATACTTCACAATTCTGTGTAGAAGTTTAATGTGCATAATCAGCCTAACCAAAGTGAAAAATCACAATCAAATGTTGAATGAAGGAGAAAAGCATTTTTTGTGATTCTCGAATAAATTTGCAATAATTAAACATATATAATCGAATTTCACGATGTTGTGTAGAATTTTTAAATCCCACCTAGCCCTATCATATGAAAAATCAGAATCAAAAATCGCAGTGACGAATGAGAAGAAGAAACATTTTTCAAAAACGTGGACGGACGGACGCGTAAAGGACGACGGACGACGGACGCACACCATGGCATAAGCTCATCGGCCTTCGGGCCGGATGAGCTAAAAATCACAAAGAAGAGAAAAATTACGAAAACATAAAAGAAAAAGAAAGGAAAGAAAACAGAGAGGAGACAGAAAGAAAGAAAAACAAGGACAACGCAAAGCATAGCATCCCCTTGCCGGGTACAAATAGCCTATACACACATATTCAATGAAGTGTGAACTTTGCCCTTTGGCCTACATACTCGAAGATCAAAATCTGTCTAACATTACTAAAGTCATTAAAAGGAACATGTAATTAGATGTTCTTACATATTCAATGAGTGAACTTGAGCTGTATTTTGATATCATGTACCTTCATACTGAATCTTATTAAAATCCATCAATCATTACCACAGTTATCGAACAGAAACCAGTGTTACGGACGAACAGACAGCTGGTGCCTTTACTATATCCCCCTCCAACTTCATCGGGCGAGGGGATAAAAAAACATTAAAAAAGAAAGACAGGAAGAGAAAGAAAGAAAGAAAATAGAAAGAAAGACAAGAAGACAGGATGAAAGGAAGAATAAAGAATATGTATCACAAGAAATTAAGGGGACATTCCAGAGAAATTTTTTAAAATGCCAGTAGAAATATTGCTGTTTTACCTAACAAATATACTTTTACAATGTCTTTAAGAAGTCTACTCAGCTAATTTCATAAAATGCAATTAACTCATTGCACTTTCATTGATTAATTTCACAACTTAATGGCCAATGGGTCATGAGTTTGCATAAACCCAAGCACATCATAATATCAGTGGAGGAGACTGCGAAATGCACTATGTTAGTATATGCTACATTCTCGCAATTGTCGGTGTTCTAAGCTTTGATTGGCATTATGTTTTGTTGATATAATCCTGCAAGTTACTCCATAAGACAGCAGCTGCATCTAAAAATGACCTTTCCCCATAATTTTGTCAAAGTTTGTGGGACACATAATAACAACTTTACGTTCTGGTGTTTACAGTGTTAACAATTCATTGAGAAATGACGGAGCAAAGTGATGAATACATTCAAGCTTATTAAAGACTGGATAGGTAGTCAATGTAAATTTTTAAGACCAGGGATATTGGGTCATGTTTTTTTGTTTGTATTACATATTTTGGCCAATAAATTTGAAATGCTGATCAAATAATCATAGTAGACCTCCACGATTTGTAGCTTCTCCAATAATAATAATAAATAATAATAAAATAATAAATTATAATAATAAATTATAATAATAAATTACAATAATCATAATAATAAATTACAATAATTGAAATGCTGATCAAATAATTATAGTAGGTCTGACCTCCACGATTTGTGCATCTGATATCCACATTGTCAGTAGCTTCTCCACTATCGGCAGTATCTTCTGCAGTATGAGGAGGACCGGCTGCGTGTCTTGAGAACCCGACGCTGACTTGTTCTCAATCTCAGCCTGCTCCATGATGGACTTGTCCTCTCGTTTGATGTCCAGGGAAGCACACAGGTTGGCCATCATGGCTAGCTTGACCAGGATGGTGGACTTGCCTGAGGGAGAAGGCTGCATGTAGGAAAATGGACATACAAGTTAGAGAGACTGTGAAATGTGTATATGTTACGTGTCAACACAAAATTTACCAAAAGTTCGTAGACGGTAAAGATATTGTGTATTTCATACCGTCTTAAAGACGCTATATAACACTGTGGAAGACCCGTTTAAAAAATTGTTGAACTTTGCTATCTGACATATCTGACAGTGTTTGAATGGACAAATAAACACCCAAGAACACAAAAGTTTGGACAGTTATGCTGCCATTAGTACATTATGTGCAGATACAAATTGGCACATTAATTTTATCTCGGCTGATAGGAAATTCTGCAACACAGCAGTCTATGGGAAAAAGCTGAAATGGTCTCTCAATGATTTTCACTTTTTAAAGCACTTTATGATCATTTTAAACTTCAATTTTTTCAGGGCTTCATTTTCAGACCGTATCAGAGACACTGGTAGCATTGGGAATCATGTAGTTCAGATTTTTTAAACTGGAAACATTGTTATACAATGCCTTTAAAGTGGATACTTTAAGCTTTAAAATGGTGTATAATTTGTCTACGATGGAAGAAGCATTCCCACTTAACCCTAAAACCACCGGGCTATTTCTGGTCTACTTATCACCGGGGGGAGGGGGGGGGCCCCGAGATCTCGCCCGCAGATCGCGCGATCACCGCGAAAATGTGCACGCACATAGAGCCGGATGTAAACTACAAGACTGTATAGTAAAATTTTCAAAAAATTGATTTTTTATATTTTTTTAGTAATTAATTATGCAAATAAGTGTATGAAATTTTGTTTTTGCCTGTATCTCGCTTACAATAGCTAGTAGAATGCTAATTTTTGGTGAAAATATTCATCTTGACATTTCTAACAATTATCTACAAAAAAATTTGCCCAATCATAATTAATTTCCTATGTATTTTATTGTTTTGTGAATTTCTTATGTATTTCTTTGTTTTTTCGACCTTTTGTTTTGTATTAGTTTTTCAATGAACTTTGTCGGGGATACTTTTGCAATCATAAACAGCATAAACTTAATCCATTTCAGCCAGTAAAAGTAAAAATAATCATACATTTATGATTTTTGGCTTAAAACACAATTTGCATTGATATTGTACACAAAATCACGTTTTTGAGCAATTTTGGAGTTGCAAGCATGTACGAAAAGTCGTGCAGCGTCGTAATGGGACGTCCGATTTTTTCGAAAATGGTCTTAAATGATGCACGAGACTTGAAAGTAAAAAGCCAGTGAACGGCGCGGTCAAAAAATTTTGTGCGGCAGCGTAATCGCGAAATTTGTCGAGGGGGGGCCATTATGGGCCCCCCCCCAGTAGGTTTAGGGTTAAAATACCACTGACAAGTTTGGACCATCTCGTAAGCCATTATCAGGAAAACAGAGAAAAACGACTGCAAAGATCATTCTAATTCATGTGAAGTTGAAGGCTTTAGCAACTTTACCATATAGAAAGCTTGATAAACCTATTCACATTCCCAAAGGGAGCAGATGATTTTGTTTGAATATAATAATCCTTTTTGGCTGTTACAGTCCCTATCAATAAATAGTTCACAAATGTATCTTTCAGCGTGTTTCTACAGAAAAATTGTGGAAAACAGTTTATCTTTTCCGGAATCGAAAAACCGTATCGCCCTTAAACCAACCTGTTTCTACAGAACGAATAATCCGATTAACTCCGACCCGCGTCGCAAAATAACGCGTCAATCAGATGTCAGGAAATTCAAACCTATGACTTCGCAATGCATTGTGGTATATGAACTGGTCCGAAATATGCAGTCACAGGCACGTATTTTCACACGCACCGGTGACCCCTACTTCCGCCAGACCCGATACGCTTTTCGCTGTGTGTTTCTACAGAAAAGTTAAACGGATTAACAAGGCAATAACCACCTCTGGAAGGTGGTTATGAGAAACCGTATTTGGTCAGATACGGTTTATCAATAAACCGCATCGCGTCTGTTTCTACAGGAAAGTTTTCCGGAATTCTGGATACTTACGCGGGTAATACCGTTTAACGATTTTCTGTAGAAACACACCGTTTGTGATGATACCAAAATAAGCCATTATCAGGAAAACAGAGAAAAACGACTGCAAAGATCATGCTAATTCATGTGAAGTTAAAGGCTTTAATTAGCAACTTTACCATATAGAAAGCTCGATAAACCTATTCACATTCTCAAAGGGAGCAGAGGATTTTGTTTGAATTGGATAATCCTTTTTGGCTGTTACAGTCCCTATCAATTAGTAGTTCACAAATGTATCTCTGTGATGATACCAAAATTATCATTATCACGAACAGATATTTCATTGGAAAGCATCCATTTTAAATTCTCTTCCTTTTGAAAGGTTACCTGATCCAAAGTTTTCTATACTCTCTTTAAATGTTTTTGTAAAATGAAATTTTGAGTACTTTCAGATATGTTGGTGAAAGTCCTTGGACTGATTTTGTATAAAAAGGGTCATTGTTCTACAAGTAGATGGACCTACTGATAACCTCAACTGTTAACCAGGTACAGACTAAGTATGAGATATCTCGGGCTGGGGTCTGTGGTGTATGTGTGAGATGTCAAAATCAAACCGTCTCTAATGGGTTAAGCTCAGCTGGAAGCATGTATTTGCGCAAATAATCAACATTTATCAAAATGTTTTCTAAATACATTCAGCAAAACACAATACTGGCAGGTTCCCAGTATTATCCATGTAACTGTTTACATAACACAACCGCACTACATGAAATAACAATTCTGTGACAGAAATATATAGTACACTGTGTTGTCAAATTTAATTGGCCAGGATGCACCCTTGAACTGAAATCTTAGAATAAAGCAGATCTGTTTATTATCATGGTGATATTTTTTCATAGATATCTTGGATAATGATGGTGATGGTGATGATAATGATGATGATGATGATGATGATGATGATGATGATGATGATGATGATGATGATGATGATGATGATGATGATGACGACGACTACAATGACAACAATGATAATGATGGTGGTGATGATTCTGATGCTAAAGATGATGGTGATGGTATTAGTAATCAGTGTCATTATTCGAGTCCGGACTCAAATGTTAGTGGACTTGGACTCGGACTAGGTATCGAGTCCCTATGTAAAATGGATGGCAAGGCTTGATTTACTTACAGACTTGGACTCAGCAAGCTTGTTGAGACTTCAACTACAACACTGGTCGTGACAGCTTTATTTTCTACACTTTGGTATTGTTGACTATTTATCTTGAATTCTTATATGCACAGTACAAACATCAATTTTGAATATATTAAACATTACATCCAGTACAAATTTCATAAATAAAGTTTCCGTAATAATACAACAATTCCTGTGTTTGTGCCCTTGCATTGTGCACTTACCTGCTGGTTTGCAACTTCTTCCAAAGCTTGCACATGTGGAGTGAGTAGAACTTCTAGGTAATTCATGATATCAGACAGTGGTAATGACGACAGGACCAGGCCTATGACAGACATTAGACGGGTAGCTTCTCGGGACTAAGAAGACAAAAGTTAAAACATCAAAAAGGAATTTGGGAATGAGTTAGAACGATTTGAGCATGTTCAATCTCGTGTTCTTATTAAAGCGTAGTGCATTTTATAACCACCATGTCACATTGACCTGTTTCTGCCAAGATTCTTATAATCCCATAGAGTTAACAAAGGGCACATCTGGTTCCTGTTGCCAACAGGTTAACCCTAAAAAGACTGGGGGGCCTAAAAGGCCCTGTACATAAACCGCAATAACTTTTTTGCGCGTAAAGCGTTCGCGCCGCCATTTCATGACTTTTTTTTTCTTGAGTTTTGCACAACTTTTGATACCAAATTTGTATACCTTCATGCCGCGGTTGCGGAGTTACGTAACATTTTCGTATCACATGTCACGTAAGAAATCGAAATTTGTATTCATTTGTGTGCAAAGTGTATAGTATTTGAATGAATGTTATAGACATTGTTTTCTAACTACATTTTTATTTGTTTATTTCTTTATAATGTCACTTGTGAATTCAAGTAGCAGTTCTAGGATATGAAAATAATGAAAAACGTTACATAAAAAATAAAGAAATACATAAGAAATGCAAAATGCAAATGTTGTATTTCTCTACATAACGCGTGCGGAATACTTATTTGCATATTTAGTAATTACTAATTTGCATAAGCATATCTAATAATTCAAGCATGAAACAACACAATTCCATGATAAACAACCTCTTCTTATAGCTGAAAACCTTGAAACAGGAATTTATGGACCACAATAGGCACCAAAATATGAACTAGAAAACGTCAATGACGTAGCGCTCATCCAGCATCTCGCAACATCATATATCCGAAATTTCACGTGGTACAATTTTATACTGCAGTTAAAAATTAAAATTTGATGTCCCGGAAGGACATGATATAAATAAAGCAATCAATCAACTATCAGAATGATGGAGAAGAAGCATTTACTTTACAATAATGAATTACATAATGAGAAGCATAATTTTGAAACATTTTTGTGATGATTTATTTGTGATTTTGAATTTGCATAAATTACCATAATTAATGAATTTTGAAATTTTTGTGTACAAGTTTGAAGCTCCCACCTAGCCTATCATATAAAAAAATCAGAAGTGAAAATTGTCAAGAAATGAGGGAGAAGCAATTTCTGTTATTTTGGAATAAATCTGCATAAATTACCATAATTAATTAATGGAGCAACAGTTAAAAATTTCTGGGTAGAAGTTTAGTGTACCAAGCTTAGCTCTACCAGATAAAGCAAACTAAATCAAAATTGGTTGAGAAATGAATGAGAAGAAGATTTTTTGTGATTTTATTTTGATTTTGAATAAATTTGCATAATTAATTTTAAATTTGCATAATTGATTAATTTCAAATTTTGTGTAGAAGTCTTTGAAGCCCCCACCTCGCCCTATCAGATCAAACAAACAGAATGAAAATCAGTCAGAAATGTGGGAAGAAGAAGCATTTTGTTATTTTTGGTACAAATTTCATAAATTACATAATAATTAATGGAATATAATTTCAAAATTCCTGTGTAGAAGTTTAATGTGCATAACTCAAGCCCTACCAAATAAAGCAATCAAAAATCAAAATCGGATGAGAAACGAAGGAGAAGAAGCATTTTTTGTGATTTCGAATAAATTTGCATATAATTAATATATACATGAATTTCACGATTCTGTGTAGAAGTTTAAATCCCCACCTAGCCCTATCATATGAAACAATCAGAATCAAAATCGGTTGAGAAATGACGAAGAAGAAACATTTTCAAAACTTGGACCGGACGGACGGACGCGGACGCCACGCATGGCATAAGCTCATCGAGCCTTCGGGCCGGATGAGCTAAAAATTCAATTTTTTAGATAAAAAATTTGCATATTTGCATAATTAATTATGAATATATTAAAAAATACAATGAATATCAGTATTTCGGCTATGTTTTGTTTTAGAGGACATGACAAAGGACGTGTGTGCCAAATTTGGTTGCGATCGGACGACCAACAGTCGAGATCTTAGGGGGGGGGGCCTCCAAAATAGCCCACTCTGTCTGACATATCTGACAGTGTTTGAATGGACATATAAACCCCCTAGGACACAAAAGTTCAGACAGTTATGCTGTCACTTGTAAAATATGTACAGATAAAAATTGCCATATAAATTATTCTCGGCCGATGAAAATTCTTTTCAACAGCAGTCTATGGGGGAAACAGGAATGGTCTCTCAATGATTTTACTTTTTCAAAGCACTTAATGATCATTTTGAATGGGAATTTATTCAGGGCTCTATTTTTAGACCTTTAGCTCACATTTTTTTAATGAAAATATTGTTATACGATGCCTTTAAGAAACTTTTTTATACATGCACACTGGAGCAAAGTACAACAGTTGTTGATTAAAGTATACTTTTTATAAGAATTTAATTTTTACTATAATGAGAAGATTTCTGAACTTACAAAGAGTTTTATCAAGTTATTTCAAATTTTTCTCACTTTCATTTTGTTGGCACATATGGATTTAAGTTGATTATATGGGATAATTTCACATGCAAGTACAGCAAGAAAACAAATCTGCAAACAACTTTACGAGCATTTTATCCCAGAAATTTATTACAAACTGCTCTTCAGCTGGAGTACAATATTTAGCTGGAGATAATCAAACTCAAGTGGTATAGGGGAGATTCTGGAAAATTTGTGTTAAAGGAAGATGTAGCCAGCAACAAACAGGAATAAGATAAGAAAGATTTTGGGGTAACTGTCACTTCTTGCCAACCAATCAGATCACACGTGTGCTGGCCTTGAGCTGATCTGACATGACTGATGCATGCCTCCTGATGCATGTTGATTGTGCCATATCAATCTATGCACTTTTTGAATCAATAATGCTGCGTTTACACTATGTTCCCGGCGGCCACGGCAACCACGTTTCAGGCCACCGTGGACAAAACGGGATGGACGTGAGACCACGCGCAAAGACCCACCACGGATCACCTCCAAGTGCTGTTACGGCCTATAACGTACTGTCGAGTTTTATTGCGTTCGCGTCGTTTTCCTACGACCTACTAGGTTTCTCATCCTCACCGTGACTACCGTGGCAAATTTTTTGACGGTTAAAAAATCTGGCCCGGCATCCACAGCAACACGGACTGTCACGTTTGTTCCTGTTAGTTGCTGGCTACATCTTCCTTTAAAGCAGGAAAGTTAGAGTCTCTGTGATGTGGACACACAAAAAAAGTCTTTGATCAGTGTCAGTTGCATGGCATGATGACTATGACTACTAACCTTAAGTACATTGGCCATGAGAGCCTGTTGGCTGGTGGTCAGGATAGCCTCAGCATGAGGTCTCATCCCTGGTATACAGTCTGAGGCGATGTCCTTCAGGGACATGGTGGCAGGGGCTGCCAATTCAGCATCATTCAGACCTAAAACACCAACACATTAAAGATAAGATTGAGTACTTACAGAACAACATAATTTTCATATCAACCGTTTTAAAACCTTTTGTGAACAGATGGTATTCTGAAAATGTCACTATAATACAGGAGAGAGAATTAAGTTGAAAACAACAGAACATTTTGTTTTTGACTAGTTCTTACATAAATCCCCACTGCTGACCAAGAACTAACACAGAACTCAATACGTGGGAGAATATTAACTGTGACATGGCAACTGAGGGGTACTTCAATGGGAATATTGCCTGTTCAAACTGCCATCCTACAACTATTTATTACATATAAAGTGAATTAGTTCCACATTATAATGCAAATTTAATGTACTTTCACCTGGAAATAAATGAAATGTGGAATTTTGGAAGAACAACTTTCCATCATCAACCAGTACTGTAGATTCCCTTTAATGTGGTAAGATTGGTAAGGCACATGCCTGATAATCTAGAGGTCTCGAGTTCGAGTCCGACTCCCGCCCGGCATTAATGTCCTTCGGCAAGACAGTTTTAATCTGCTTTGCTTATCTCCACCCAGGTGTATAAAGTGTATTCTGGTCAGGTCATTTATAGCTTCAAGGGCGTAACAACTGCTTAGCTTGAATGTACCTTCTATGACCATGGGGTAATAATACACAGTGCATCGAGAAGTGCGATAAGCTACGTGTTATGCGCTATACAAGAACATGTTATTATTATTATTATGATACGCAAAATAATTATCTTTGGTGAACGTGATGGGACAAACTATCACTTTCAAGGCAATCTGGATGTAGCTATATTTCTGAAGCAAAGCTGGGAAAGATAGAATATACATTCAGATCACCAAGGAAAATGAAAATTTGTGAAAATGGCAAGTGTTTCAGGGAATGCAATTTTTCCAGGACACTTATTGCCCATTAGAAATACATGAAAATATCTGAAAAGATGGAAGGAAAAAAAATCACCATTTACCAATACTACTAAGAACACTTTTACTGTACATGAATCCACAAATGCTTACTGTATGCAAGTACTGAAAATTGCCCAGTAAATTTATAGAATTTTGATAGATATGGTTTCCATGGATTATCACCATATACAACACAATCTCATTTATTTTCATATCATGGGGTCAACTTCATTTTGTTTCATAATATTTGAATGGATTTTGCCATTGGTGTGACAAAACCTTGTTTCTCATCGTTTTGTGAAAAAAAAATCAGTTTTTAATGTACTCTTGTAAATAAGCCACATTTTTTCTTCTATTCAAAACTCAGATTCAAATCTCAAAAGAGGCCACCGTGGCTGGGTAAAAAGAAGGCAATCCCATTTGAAGAAGAGTGTTAAATAAATAAACAAATAAATAAATAAATAAATTTGTAAGTGTTAAATCAGCCATTTGGGGAAATGCCCTGAACATTAAACATTATTGAGATACACGGTTATGTCGCCTTAGCAACAATTTGTACATGTTGCCATTAGGTAAAATTAAGGTTCCAGAATTTCATGGAAATACAAATTCCCTAATTTTTCCATGACAGTTCAGTTAAAATTTGAAGATCATCATTTTGACCTTTATCTTTCTTTGCTCATTCCTTTCTCGCCTTGGGTCCATGGTATGGACATGAGGCATGGAAGTCGGCCTACTGGAGTTGACAAACAAAATTCCTTGATTCTTCCCCTGATTGGACAGACATCTCTCAAATTTCCTGACTGGAAAAAGGCTGGGGAAAGTCAGTTTCAAAGTTTTCCCTGAAATCCAAATTGGCTGGAACCCAAGATAGTAGGTGACATACTTCCTTACCTGATAATAATACTGGTACTATTGATCCTAATGCCTCTGGTGTGTCTGCTAACCACTCTGAGTAGGCACCTGGGGCATGGGAGATAATCACCAATACCAAATTGATGTATTATTCTTTCTCTGAATATTTAACTTAATTTCATAAAGTAGCTCCTGTGAACATTTCATCAATCTTGCTTCTTTCATTTTGAAAACACACATGTTCTTGGCTCTTTGTTCACTTTGATTGCTGATTTGCACACCAACATTTAATTTCTTTGCCGAATTGCACAGTAATGCATAAGTTTATCATACATTTTTATAATGTTTCAGGTTGGTTAATTCAATTCTTTCACAGCCTTTCAATAAAACCATGAGTAAAATGGTAATTTCCTGTTACATTTTAACAAAGATTCTGCAAAATCCAATCCAACACATTGACCCATTGCCTCCGAGATTCTGAAAATCCCATAGGGTTAACACAGGACACATCCGGTTCCCATAGCCAAAAGGTTAGATTAAATTACTGATTTGATATAATTTTGTGAATTTGATAAATAACTGAATCACTGAATTCAAATGGCAACAAGGAATTTCTCACTTCAATACAAAAAATATAAATAATTTTCATTCATTATTTATTCTTCTCTTTGATATTTTGTTGTAATTAGTAAAAATAAGTCATTTTCGTAAGGATCAGTTAATCTTGTGTAATATGCTTTAATAAAATATAGCAAATTACAAGATCAAATATATTTTCAACATTTCATTTTTTATGGGGTGGCAATTAATATTAGATACTCATACTTAGATTTTAAGAATGATACATAACCTGGGTCATTTGGTGAATGCAAAGAGTAGCTGTTATAATGTCTCGACCTACTTTAAGAAAACTTCTCATTGCAGCCCCAAAATAATTCATCACGGAAGAAGAATCCACAAGGCAGATTATACTCACCTAGCATATAGAGGGCGGTAGACGCAAGTTTGACATGCGACATGTTGATTTGACCTATCAATCGAAGCAAGTTGGCAGCACACTGATCATCTCCATAATCACCCCCCTCAGCGATGGACCGGAATGCAAACAGGCAGGCTTCTACATGCTGTTACCATGGAAACAAGGCAAAACAAAAATTAAAGACAGTATATAACATTGTGGAAGCCCCATCTTAAAAACAAAAAAAATTCAAACTTAGCAATCTGACATTTCTGACAGTGTTTGAAAGGTCAAATAAACAGCCAAGAACAAAAAATTTCATACAGCTTTAATGGTGTCACTCATAGTTCTAAAATATGTAGAGATAAAAATTGGTGCATGAATTATTGTCAGCCAACAAGAATTCTGCAACATACATGTAGCAGTTTATGGGAGAAAACTAGGCTGGTCTTTCAATGATTTTCAGTTTTTGAAAGCACTTAATGATTGTTTTGAACTGCAATTTTTTTCTGGGCTTCATATTATAATAGACCCTATTAGAGACACTGGTAGCATTGGGGATCATGTTGGTCAGATTTGTTTAAACTGGATACATTGTTATATGATGCCTTTAACCCTAATCAGCCCGGGCTTTTTTGAAATTGCAGTAGGCCCGGGGGGGGGGGGGGGGGGGGGTTGCGTAAGTTTGGCCTCCCCGTTCAGGATCTCGGCCGCGGATCGCGTGATCGCCGCGAAAATTTGCACGTGCATAGAGCCGGACGTAATCTCCAAGACTGTATAGT
>JZLH01S0360718.1:31927-48995 GCA_001188425.1 Eucidaris tribuloides
TTTTCAGTGAATTCGTGAGGATGAAATAAAACATTACAATAATAATAAAACATTAACAAAGTACAATGTAAAACTATGCCACAGCTGATAAGAAACATCTCCCTCCCTGTATTCAATTAATTTATCATTGACATTAAACTACATAGAAAATCATGAAACAACTTTCAAGTAGTGACCTATGACTTTTAACTGATTGACCCCAAATATAACTGCTAATCTTTCAATGATTCCACACGATTACATTTGCAGAAAATTTTCACGTTTTCTTTAAATTATCGCAGTGACAAATATAAGAACAGGGAACTTTAACTTCATATCTATCCAATCAAAATATTATCATTCAACTATACCATAGATATTATTATCAATATCAACTTTTACTTTTGTCTTCAGTTTACAGGCAGAGTTGAGTAAAATTTTATTGACGTATAATTTAGTAATTTTTAGTAATTTTTTTCGTAAACAGAAAATACGAGATTGGTTAGAAGACATTAGTTTAATAGCAGATTATGCATAGATTAGACATAGTTAATTTATGGTGTACTCAGGCATCTGTACAACGTTTTCTACACCACCACCACCACCACCACCACCACCACCACCACCACCACCACCACCACCACCACCACCACCACCACGACCACCACCATCACCACCACCACCACCACAACCACCACTATCACCACCACCACCACCACCACCACCACCATCACCACACCACAACCTCCACCATCATCACCACAAACACCATTACCACCAGTGCTGGAGTCGAGTCCACAAAATTTGAGTCAGAGTCCACAGTTAAATATTGAAATAAAATCTTGTCATTTCTTTTACATTGAGACTCGACACCGAGTCCACATCCACTACAAATTGGACTCAAGTCCAGACTCGACTACAACACTGATTACCATTACCACCATCATCAATAGCATTGACATCATCACCACCATCATCATCAATGCTGTCATTGTCATCATCATCATCATCATCATCATCACCATCATCACCATCATCTTTTGCAAATGAGACAGGACATGTACCTTCTGACCAGCTATTGTACTCATCGTCGTCAGGATATTGCACTTTTCTCAGCATGACTTCAACAAGTTGCAGGAATACAGGGGCGTATGTTTGGACGTAGTCTTTGAGCTTGTCAGGTTCAACTGATACTATGTCGTCCTGTGAATTTTAAGACCAAGTGAAAACTATGATGTGACTTGAAAAATAAACTATTACAGAAATCAATCAATCAAAACCCACATTCAAGACTTCTACCCTTTCAAACCACTTTCTGAAGTGTCTGAAAAACCAAAATTCTCCTTAGAAACAGTAGTATTGTGAAGTTTCAATTTAAGAGCTTGTCAAATTTTGATGTCTGAGCTACATGAATACCCTAGGATCTAGAATAGAAGAAATTGGAAAGTATGCTACGACTGGCAAGATATGTACAGATAACATCACATAAATAACACATCAGACCAAGTCTTAATTATAACACAGTAGTCTATGGGGAGAGTGGGCACTGCAGAACCAGGTACTAATAGAGTTTTACTTTTTTGAAAGCACTAATTGCTCATTTTGAAGTACATTTTTGTCAGTGTTTTACTTTTAGACCTTACAGAGGTACAGCAGAGGAGATTAAGTAGCTGAGATTTGTACAACTGGATATGTGCTTCAATTATGCCTTAAAGGATCTTGCTTTGACATACTTGTAGGAGATACCAGAATCCAAATGGCATATTACTGATGGTTTCATCCACAGGATAGTGGCCTGGTAGTGCTGTAAAACCCTGCAATCAAAAATAGGACAGAAGACAAATTATGAAAATCAAATTAAATGATTAAAATCGATTCAACATTCTGAAACTTACACCATTTTATATAATATTTAATCAGAAAAGATAAGCGTTTTACAACCACTGAGAGGTTGCGCCTATACTGGCATGATAAAACAATATCAGAAAATCAATGCTACAAATGAAACATTTTGGTGTTATTCTGAACTCATAAACTCCAATATCAAAAAACATCCTTATGAATGAACATGTTAATTGACATCTTTGATATATTTAGTACCACACAGTATGATTTAAACATTGGACGTTTCCCTTTGTACAAATTGATTTTTGTTATTACTTTTGAAGTTCTATGTACTGACTTCCCATAGTTTGTATAGTAAAGCACTATTTTGAGGAAAATGTTAAAAATAAACGAACTATAGCTACTACAAAATCTGCAAATATATCAGATTTCTTTGAATTATCACAACCTGTTAATTACTGTGCAGTCAAATACAGTTACAGTATCTACAAGCTCTGTTATAATGCTGACTTGCTTCAAATATGAAGTAAATTACCTTTTTCGTCATAAAAGGAAGTGGTACAATATTTTCTTTTTCATGCAAGTGCTAATTGTAATCATAAAGTACCATAATTAATTCACACACTTGTCAATTTGGAATTCATGTAAATGAAGACAGGTACCATTTTTCAAGACCCTGGGAACAATTCTTTGAAGCGGTGCAGTTCATTACTGTAGAGGATACTCTGTAGCACCCTCAGTTCACAGGGGTCTATGGAACATACATCATACTTGATTTTTTTTTAAAGTATGCTATGCCTCCTCCCCCCTCCCCCCCCCCAACCCAACCAAAAACTTGTCGGTGCTGTAACACCCTCGGACCCCCAGCTTCCACGGGTGTGCCATTTTGGAATGCCGACTGACCATCAACAAATTCTCAGGTGAATTGTTATGTCATCACGCATCAGCACACAAGGCAATAAATATGAATTTTACGCTCTCATAGCACAAGTTGAGTCTAAATGTTTTGGGGATAACTTCCAACCTGAACAACAACAAATGCTCATTTCATATTTCCAATTTCCCTCTTTTTTTACTTTTCTGTAAGTAATTATTGATGTAAACAGTTGTGTTAAGGAGTAATCTTCCATTTTGGTCATGTAATCTATAATTCAGTTGCATATGATTTAAATATGCAAATGTCAAACTGCCACTACATAAACAATTATTGTACTTGCCTTTTGTTTGCAAAAGGTTGTTTATACTTATTTACACAATCATATTTATATTTGCCTGATGATTATTAATTAATAATAATAATTTTACTTTCTATTGACCAACATGGAAGTTTACTAGTTATTAAGTATTAAGGTCAATATGGTATTTTTTGCAGTTATATTTGATGTTCTATGAGGAATGGATGTTATTTGAATGTGTACGGTCTTTCTTATTTTTTGTATTATATTGTATTTGTTCTACATGTATGTTATATCGTTGATGCAGGGCCCCCAAGAATAACAGTATTAAACTACTGATGGGTTACCCTGCTAAAAATAAAGCTCAATAAATAAATAAATAAATAAATATGAAATACTGTAGTTGATACGAGACAACAGAAAAGAAAATCACATCTTCCCTCACCAAGATTAGACTTGTGAACTCTAATGCATGCTGTTTATCTTCTCCTGTGCTTTCTACAACAACCTTGGTGTGGTTCTCTCCCAGTGTGACTGCCAATCTGCAAAGACCTTGGACAGTATCCTGTAAACACAAGGAAACAAATATCTCAACATTTTGCAGGCACAATTTTGCACCACAAATTGTACCCTTTCAATCAATAATATAAGAATAACAATCAATAATATAAGAATAACAATAATGACAATTTAATTTCTTCATACAGTTTTACATAATTGATGAGCAGGCCTCATTAAAGGAGAAGTCCACTCTGATATCAAGTTGATTTTAATCATTTAAGCAGAAAAATGAGAGAAGCCTATTTATCAAAGTTTAGCGAATATCTATCGAAGAATAACAGAGTTATGAATTTTTTAATTTTTCAGTTCGTAATGCCACATGTGAGCTCACCCATTTGTCATGTAATATAAATTTTTCTTTTCAGAAAATTGAAAATAATTTTACTTGTGCATTCAACATATAATCAGAACATTATTTCATACATGGTCCTATGAAAAAAAGACATTCAATTATCATGAACCATTTAAAAATGGCAATTTATGGAATTTATATTACATGATATATGGGGGAGTTGCTCGATTGTGTTGGCTCAGTTGATAGAGCATCCGCCTCTCAACCGGGAGGTCGGGGGTTCAAGCCCGTTCAAACCCTGGCCGCGTCAGACCAAAAGACGTTAAAAGATGGGAGTTGCTGCTACCCTGTTTGGCGTTCAATGATTTCAGGGATAGAGCAACGTCGATCTGGCGCTGCTCAGCCAAACAAGCCAAACAATGGGGGGGGGGGGATTTCGAAAAACATTAAAGTCCACATTATTTTCATTACTTTGAAAACCCTAGAGGGCGGTTGCCCCCCTGTGGCACCAGTCGTAATAGTTGTATAAGAGGAAATTTTCAGGCAATTAACTGTGTTTGGCCAAATAAAATTAATTTTGTGGGTTTTTAGCTCATCCGGCCCGAATGGCGGCCGATGACGCTATTGGGCCATTGGCGCTGGCGTCCGGCCGTCCCGTCGCGTCGCGTCCTGTCCACAGTTTTGAAAATGCTTTCTTTCTTCGGTCATTTCTCAACCAGATTTATTCTGATTGTTTCATATAATATAGGGCTAGGTGGGGGATTTAAATTTCTAACAGAATCGTGAAATCATTATATTTTAATTTATGCCAAATTTATTCGAAATCAACAAAAACTGCTTCTTCTCCTTCATTTCTCAAGCCGATTTTTGTTTTGATGCTTTATTAGTAAGGGCGAGTTAGCCACATTAAACTTTACACACAGAAATTTTGAAATATACTCCATTGATAATTATGGTAATTTATGCAAATTTATCCCCAAAATACAAAAAATTGCTCTTTTCCCACATTCTTGACCGATTTTCATTTCTGTTTGTTTGTCTGATTAGGGTAGGTGGGGGCTCAAGACTGTCTGCACAAAATTTTTGAATAATCAATTAATCAATTTGCAAATTATAAATTGATGCAATTATCAAATTACTGCAACATTTTTCGAAAATCACAAAAAATGCTTTCTTACTCCTTATTCTCTCAACAATTTTAATATGTGATTACTTTATTTTGTAGGGCTGAGTTATTGGCACAATTAACTTCTACACAGATTTTGAAATCTATACTCAATTTAATTATGGCCTAATTTATGCCCAAAGATTAATCCAAAAATAACAACAATATGCTTCTTCTCTCACATTTCTTACCGATTTCATTCTGATTTTGTTTGATCTGCATAGGGCTAGGTGGGGGCTTCAAGATCTTTCTACACAATAAATGTGAAATTAATAAATATGCAAATTTATGCAAAGTTTTATTCAAAATCACAAATAAAATTAAACAAATTGCCTTCTTCTCATGTCATTCTCAACCATTTTGATTTAGTTTGCTTTATCAGGTGTTAGAGAAGCCTTGTACACTAAACTTCTACGCAGGAATTTTAACTGTTGCTCCATTTAATTAATGGTTAAATTTATGCGAAACTTAATTCCAAAAAAACAGACAATTTATTTTTCAGTTCTTATTCATATCAAGCTACCTAATTAATTTGTTCCACTGTCAAAATGTGCTTTTTCACACAAACAAAAATCATTATCGAGCCCCGGAAGGCATCGGCGGATGCAACTCATATATAATTCATGGTTAGTTATTATTTTTTTTTTTATATTATTATTTTTTTTTTTTCATGTCCCTTCCAGGCATGAAACTGTAATATTTATTCTCAACTCCGAATTTTTTTATATTCATTTCCTTCCGGGACATCAATTTTAATCTTTTCACAGAACTTATAAATTGTACACATGAAAATTTTCGGATATATTGATTCGAAGATGCCGGTCATGAGCGCTACGTCATTGACGTTTTATAGTTAAATTTAAGGATGGCTACAACATTGAGCTGCAGCAGTAAGAAAACTAGAATTGATATTATAGTTATACCTCACAAAATGTTGGACTATCCACCTACAGATAAAAGAATGATATTAAATAATAGGAATAATGACATACTAGCAATTTGGATTGAAGATATTGATCAAATGGGCGTATTAGCTTACGCATAATCAGAACATCAACAGTTTTTAGCTCATCCGGCCCGAAGGGCCCGATGAGCTTATGCCATGGCGTTGCGTCCGTCGTCCGTCCTTCCGTCCGTCCACAGTTTTGAAAAATGTTTCTTCTTCGTCATTTCTCAACCGATTTTGATTCTGATTGTTTCATATGATAGGGCTAGGTGGGGGATTTAAAACTTCTACACAGAATCGTGAAATTCATTATATATGTTAATTTATGCAAATTTATTCAAAATCACAGAAAATGCTTCTTCTCCTTCATTTCTCAACCGATTTTGATTGTGATTGCTTTATTTGGTAGGGCTGAGTTATGCACATTAAACTTCTACAAAGAATTTTGAAATTATGCTTCATTAATTATGGTAATTTATGCAAATTTATTCCAAAAATAACAAAAATTGCTTCTTCTCCCACATTTCTTGACCGATTTTCATTCTGTTTGTTTGATCTGATAGGGCTAGGTGGGGGCTTCAAGACTTCTACACACAATTTTGAAATTAATCAATTATGCAAATTTACAATTAATCAATTATGCAAATTTATGCAAATTTATTCAAAATCACAAATAAAATTTAAAAAATGCTTCTTCTCATTCATTTCTCAACCAATTTTGATTTAGTTTGCTTTATCTGGTAGAGCTAAGCTTGGTACACTGAACTTCTACCCAGAATTTTTAACTGTTGCTCCATTAATTATGGTAATTTATGCAAATTTATTCCAAAAATAACAAATTGCTTCTCCCTCATTTCTTGACCAATTTTCATTCTGATTTTTTTATATGATAGGGCTAGGTGGGGGCTTCAAAACTTGTACACAAAATTTCGAAATTCATTAATTATGCTAATTTATGCAAATTCAAAATCACAAAAATGTTTTCAAAATTATTTGACCAGTATAAAATTGTACCGTACCACATGAAATGTCGGATATATGATGTTGCGAGATGCCGGATGAGCGCTACGTCATTGACGTTTTCTAGTTTTTTAATTATAGCCGCACTGCACATGCATTTGTTATTGTTCCCTCACACACACACAAATCAATAAAATGAACAAAAAACATTTGCATGTTTGTATTTACTCGCTACTTTCATGTTGCACAAAATGCACTAAAATTTCCACACCATAAAATATTCCATATTTGCAGTATCCTTACCATATTTTTTTCTCTAACAGATGCGCCCAACATCTCTTGTAGCTGTAAGACTTCACTTATTATATTTCTAACAATGCTGGGAAATCTGCAATGTCAGAAAAGAAGAAAAAACAGACATCACATGACGATATGTATATACATAAAGTGTGTATAATTCTGGTGAAACATATGTGACCTGTCACCACAAAACGATCAATAAGTCGCAATGGAAGTTTTCATGTAAATGGGTAAACAGTCAAGTTGGCTTGCAAAAGTTGATACTGGGATTCTGATATTTTCTAAAAGTACATACTCTCATCTTTCATCTGTCCAAATTTGAGGACCAGAAGTGATTCAGAAGTATAAGTTTTCGTGAATTGAACTTCGAGCATGTTTTAACAAGAGTTAAAAATTTGGCCAAATTTGATCTTCACATAGTGAGATTAACCATTATGTAACCCTAAATATAATTGTTCGTTATCCAGCATCTCCAAGTCTCCCTGTAATAATTTTGGTATCACCACAAAGCTACTTTGATGAACTATTCAATGACGGTGACTGTAAGAACCAAAAAGATTGTCCAATCCACAGTTCTCTTTTGGAAAGTGACTAGTTTTACCGAGCTTTGTACGGAACATTTGTCAAAGGCATTATGAAGGATCACTATCTTTGCAGCCATTTTTCTCCGCTTTCCTGATGATGGCTTAGGTGATAGTTCAAACTTCTGAGCAGGGTTTTTTGGCTTTGTCCATGCTAGACAAATTATACCTCATTTTGAAGTTCAGAGTCTCTTCTTTAAAGCCCAAGTTTAGTTTTGGGGATTTTTTGTCATTTGAAAGCTTTATGCCCCAAAGTCATAACCCTGCAATAATAGATTATGAATGTCTTAGTTTTTTTTTATTTATTATGAATTTATGAAAATGTCGTCGGTCCCCCCCCCCCCCCCCCGACCCTGTGTGAAACACACAATTTCTTATTTTTCGATTTATGGTGCATTTTGTGGTGACAGGTCACATATTTGCTTTGCAAATATGAAGTAAATATGAAGACATTCACATTTACATACAGTACATGTCATGAAGTCACATAATTCAAAATTAACTTAATTAATCTGCAGGTGATAAATACCCCTGCCCCATCAGGACCCTGATTTATTCCCATGATATGCCATTACCATGGCAATGTAGTCTCCAAAATATTCAAAACATGTGTCTCGCTTATCTTCATCCCAAGACCAAAGTGTGTGCCAAATTTCATAAGCATTGCTCAAAAATTGAGAAAGTAGTTTTTTCCACAACATTTTCCCTCTGATTTATGGTCATAATATTCCGTTAACATGCCAAATGCAGTTTCTGACACATTCAAAAACTACATCTTGCACAAAGCACATCTTTATCCCAAGACCAATGTGTTCACCAAATTTCATAAGCACTGCTCAAAAATTGCGGAATTATGTTTGATTAGCAAAATTTGCAATGGAGCAACCACCCAACTGATTGCTGACTCCTACATACCCCATTCAAACTTCGTTTTGGCAGGGGTATAAAAATGCTGACTTTGACACAGAATTTTGTTTACTTCTAGCAAATACTTTAATTCAAGGACAAACGTGAAATTTGGGTTAATTGATGCACCACATGCTACCCCGGGATCCCGGTGTACCCCAGTGTACCACATTGTGTAGTGCCCTCTTGTGTCCATATAAAGTGTTTTCTTCAGCTATGATGCTGAGGCTGCACCAGTTCACAACAGAAAGACATAAACTGACAAAAGTGGGGTGAAAAATGAGGCTGAAGTTGTTACGTTTACACCCTCTAGCATTGTAAAACATAATTTTTTAATACATTCTGCACAAGAAGAGGTTTTGAACATTGAAAAGCACACTGCAAACATAACATTCACACAGTTTAATAACCTAGGGCACAGTGTTGAAAAATAACTACTTCAACAAAATAGCAGATTTCTATTTGGTACCCCAGGGTTCCATTTAATATGTCATCATTTGTGGGATCTACATCCTCTCTTTCACAGAATCCTGTTTCATACTCACTTGTGAGCTGTGGGTTGGGAGACGACACTGATCATGGAGTCCACGCAGTACTCGAAGAGATCCGGGTCCCGGATCAGCTGGAAGAGGAGGGAGATGAAGGACTCAACCTCGGTGAGGGGGACATTGAGTTGCATCCAGCTGGAGAAGCAGCGCAGGGCCTGGTGTCGGATGTGGGTGGGGGAGTCCCTCTGCTCCAGTAACGATTGCAGGAGAGGGAGAACTGATGGAAGATGGAATAGATCAAGGCAAAAAAATGTAACAGGTTACATGCTGATGGCCATGGCCCCATATTATAGAGAGTAACAGCTGCTTAGCATAAATGTTCCTGTCATGACCATGGGTAATAATAACCAGCACATAGGGACGTGCGATAAGGTACGTGTTATACGCTATACAAGAATGGATTATTATTATTATTATTATTATTGACCTTTCTCGACCGGAGCGGTGCCTGTGGCTCCCACTGCACCCTTCGTTGTGCACGGTGATTTCACCACTGGTGCAGCCGTGCTGTTTTCCGGCTCATTTTCCATACTTTTTGGGGCGACCAAAAGTACAAAAACACAGGAAATGTATTCCAAAATATCAACGACGGGTAAGCTCATAAATGAATTTAATAAACTGCTACAATGAGCGGAGATTTGCGTGAGTTTAACCAAATTTTTCCCCGAGGTGGAAAAACGTGTTTCTATTCAAAGTATGCAACCGATGAATTGACCATGCGTACTGGCGGGCTCTTCATATTATGACGTAATTCTGAATGGTATTATGCCATATAATGGCTGACAGCGTATTATACAAATTTAGAATTAATTTGAAATCTGTTTTACAAAAAAATCCTGTTGTAAAACAGTATATACAACACATTTGTAAATGGTGATGTAAAATGAAATTTACAACAATATGCAAATTTTGTTGATACAACAATGTTTACAACCATTTTCGTATTCAGAAATCAATTAGAAGTCAGAACTGTCAAAATTGTTGGATGGGGATGTAAAATCACCAGAGGGTGCCTCACAGATTTCCTTTTTTTTAAGGGGAGGCAGGGGGAATCATATCTTTTGAATGGCTTTACCAAATTAAGTCAAACCTTCATTGTTGGATTTCTAAAAATGTTCTTGGTCCTGTTTCATAAAAGTTGATATCATGTCAACCCTACCATGGCAACAGTTCTTCACAGCCAATCAAAGCCATGGATTTTTACCAAAAAAAGTTAAAATGATGTCAACTTTTGTGAAACAGGGCCCAGGATTCACTAAATGCCCAATCCTGTATGGGGAAATGTCAAAATGAATAATTGTTTATGTGAATAACAGCATCTTATAGTGTCAAAATAAAACAAGTGCTTACCATGTCCCATTCCCTTCTCCAGTTCATGCCTCACGGTGTTCTTCCTGACTTGTGACATGGGAGCAGTGTGGAACTAAAATGGTGGGAGAAAAAGATAAAAGAGAGACAAGTATAAGATTGACAGCAAGTGTACTGTACAGTGCACTCCCGTTATAACGAACACCGTTATAACACAATGCTTATTATGACAAAATAAACATTTAGGTCACGAAATTATTATCTATATATCATTATGTACTGTACCTGTGTAGTTATAACCAAATTTCGATACTATGAATGAAAATTGCGGGTCCCGAGGACTTCGTTATAACGGCAGTCGCCTGTATATGTTTGCCTGTTCACCTGTAAAGTGTACACACGTATCAGGGGGTATTTTGCTTTGTAAACTTGAATGTTCTGATTAATCAAGAGCACTGAAGCTGGTATTACAGAGCTTGAAAAAAGCTGAGCAAATGCCCATTAAGAACAAGCAAAATGTTTGTTTTATGCATAGGTTTTCAAGCTTGATAGGGTGAAAATTTCTACTTCCAGCGTTAGGTTCTGCACACGGATTTCAGAAATTGATCGATCTTAATCTGATGCTTGAACCAATGCCATACAAGTATTTCATGTTTTTTATGCATATGGCCCATTGTCATCAAAGGAAATGTCCCTATTTGCAGACAGGTTGCTTCTTGCTTTGAAAAGGACAGAGGCCACATTTTTCAGGGCAACGGGGGGTTGTGCTTCATTCAGAAAATCAAACCATATGAAAAGTTACTTAGCATAATTTAAAACCATAAACAACAGGTTTAAAGCCAATTTGTAATTATAGACCTATTTGGTTTGGGTGCTGTTTTTTTTTTTTTTTGCTAATGTCTAACTGGGAGGCTCCAAGCATGCATAACAAAAACACTGACATCTCAATGCCCCTGACTCATTGTATAACCCTTTGAATTGTCTTTTCTTCTTGTTTTGGAAGCCCCCAGTTATGGCTGACATAAACTCCAGTGTTCTGAAACTGAATTGGTCCATAGTTTGCATACATGCACAACCAATGCAATTTGTAAAAAAAATTGGAAAACTGGACACCTCATATGTGAATAAAAAATCATGAATGCACGAGATGCATATTCGTGAACATACAGGTGAAGGTATTCTTCTCCATGAAATGTAACAAAAACAGTTAATGCAGCCCATCGCTTGAAAAATGGTTGCTCTCAGATGCCTCACTAGAAGAGCTATCCAGTCTTCAAAGATAGATGGTATTCTGGGGGTCACTTGTTTCATCTACTAACTAGAGTACCAAAGTGTGACATCACTCTGATTCAGAAATACATGTATGTATGGACAATGGTGGAACCAGGTGCAGCACATTGCAAATAGTTGTTTCTTTCAACAGGAGAGCTGCAATTGCACTGACTTGGCTTGGCTATTGTCACCACATATTTCCGAACCTCTCTGACGTCATCACTTCTGCTCATTCTCTCTCTCTCCACTCGCGTCGGCACGTTTCACGAAGATAAAGCATTGGAGGGGCAGAGCATTGTTCATAAACAAATCTCTGCCCCTCCAATGCTTAGTCTTCGTGAAACGTGCCAACACCCCTCAGGGTTCCCAGCATTTCAAGAAAACAAAATTCCCTGATTTTTCCCTGATTTTTCCCTGATGAAGTCTCAAAATTCCATGATAATTATTTTGACTCAATTCCAGTTTCACATGTTTTCTATGTTGTTGCAGTGAACTATTTGCAGTACAAAACACTGACTGACTACTTTCAATTTTTGGGCCAATCAAAATTCCCTGACATTTCCCTGATTTGAGCATTATTTTATCGCAAATTCCCTGACTTTTCCCTGACTGGAAAAAAAGTAAAATAATTTTCCCTGTTTCCCTGATGCGCGCTGGGAACCCTGGACCCCTGTTCTCTCTCTATCTGTGAAGTGGCTCATTGCAACTCTTTCTTGCTTCATCCAGTTCTTACACATGAGGTCTAACCTCTTCTGGGAGCACAGTGAGGAGTTCCAGCAGGGCTGAGCATCTGTGCATGGCATCTAGGTGGGGCATCCCCGCCTGCTGGAAGGTCTCTATGATGTTCTGGACAGCATCGGGCCACACCTCTGGCATGGTGCTGAGAGCAAATGATGAAAGCTGTTAGGTGGGGGGGGGGCAGCAGGAAGATAAGAAAAGGCATGTCATCATGTCAGGACAGGAATTTAAAATCAACTCACAGGACAAAAATGAATTACTTTTGATTATTTTAGTCTGCTAGATGCAACAAATTTCATTGTTCATTCAGTGCAAACTTTGTCAATTATATATACTAAATGACAACTAGATGTCTTGCAACAGAAAATGTGATGTCTATATGGTTTATATTTTCTTTATGAAATTAATCCAAAAAGAGGGACTCAACTCATACACAGGGTTTTACCTATTAATACAGGTAACAATCATGTTTTCATAAGAATTCTGACAAAAGTCATATTTCAAGCATTGTAGAAAGATTCAGGAGTATAAAATATATTTGCAACTTACTGATATTGAATATCGTCTAATAACACAATGAAATACTGTTATACAGGTCTTGGACCCCTAAAGCACAAGCTGTATCACATACTTGAAGTATTTAGTGTTACTGGCAATTTCATATCTCACAAACAATTTCAAGTTGATGAACAACATACACATATTACATCTGCAGTACTTGTGGTTAACCATCTCAGTACTATTGCAAAAAAAAATCCACAGACTTTGCATGTCATTTCCCGAGCGTGGTAATTGAAGGGTTACCTTGCTCCCATCTGATCAAGAGCAACAATGGGTCAATACTTACTGCTACACATAATCTTGTAAGTACTATGCGAGCACCAAGGGCGGAGGAAAATATCTGCTGGAAGAGCTGTGTGCGTAGAACTTCATACTGTTCTGAAGGAACCTCTGGCCTGGAATAATGGGATGTAAAATATGGTGACTCTTAGTGAGTATGGTTGGTTGGATTGGATGTATGCACCCAACTGTGCAACTCCCATCAAAGTGATAAACTACAAAAACTGGCACAACGGTGCTTATTCAACAGAGAACCACTTCTTATTATGTTTTACTACCCTCTCCCCTTCCCCATTTTTATTGTATACTTGTACATTTTTCCACATTTCAGGTAAAACTATGAGGGTTAATAGTAAACGTTTTTTAACAAGATTAATTCAACTGCTGTCAATGGGCATGCTACCACCCTACTCTCACCAATTCTGACCCAAGGAAATTTAGAGTGTACTAATTTAATAAATTCCACGACAATATATCACCTCTTTTTTATACATGACAAATGTATGGCAAATATGGGATCAAAATAGAGTTACAAACTTGAGTTCACACTTGAATTGCATACATTCCTTAATTCAACTGGAATTTGAAGTTTGACCTCTTTCTTTGATGGATTTTCTCCAAACCTTCATTGAAGGTTTTCTTTTACAAAAATCAACTTGACGTCAGGGTGGACTTCCCCGTTAAAGACACTATATAACACTGTGGAAGACCAGTTTTAAAAAATGTCGAACTTTGCTATCTGACATATCTGACAGTGTTTGAATGGACAAATAAACACCCTAGAACACAAAAGTTTGGACAGTTATGCTGTCACTAGTACAATATGTGCAGATACAAATTGGCACATTAATTTAAAATGGGCGATAGGAAATTCTGCAACACAGCAGTCTATGGAGAAAAGCTGGAATGGTTTCTCAATGATTTTCACTTTTTTAAAGCACTTAATGATTGTTTTACACTGCAATTTTTTCAGGGCTTCATTTTTAGACTGTATCAAAGACACTAGTAGCATGTGGAATCATGTAGCTCAGATTTTTTACACTGGAAACATTGTTATACAGTGTCTTTAATAGCCAGTGAGAGCAGGATCAATAGTTCCCCTCCTCAACATTTTTTGCCATAATTTTGTACAGCTACAACTCTTGAAATTGAAAAGATCTGAAATTTCATGATTTTTTTAATTTCACATCTTGCTGTCTGTTAATCAATCACCACAAAAAATACATAATGCAATCAATAGTACTCACCAGCTGCGAGAAATTTTGTTATGAAGTACACTGGCTCCAAAATACTGAACTTCAGGTGCCTGCAGAAAGATAAAAAGCAAGATTGACAGTATGTGCTGAAGATGCACTAGCTTACTCACATAAAGCCTCAATGTGCCATTGATGGCACACTTGTTTGCTGAGAAAAAAAAATCATTTTTATACCTTCTTAATTTCCAATCTTAGCATCACTGAATATATTTTTTTTTAATGAAAGAATGTTGAACTTAGTAAATGTTATAAAATGACTAATATCAGATTCAGAGAAAAATTAAATTTATGTATGCATTTATTTATTATTATTTGACGACTTATTAGTTATTTACCAGTTACTATTCATGTATAAATTTGTTCATGTTATCATTCATTCATTTCCATTGTTTTTAATTTTGTCTATTAATTTACTCACTTGATTATTAAGTAATATATTTCATGAATCATGTAATTATTCATTCATTCATTTATTCATTCATTCATTATTTAGCTGGGTGGCAGAAAAGTTTAGCTCTGACCCAGGGTAAAATCTTCGGCGAGGGGGCGAAATCTGTCAGGAAAAAAAATTGTCCCCAAGAATTTTCTTGAGAGTTTACTCTGCCTAATTTCTTGTTTTGATTTACACCAGTGACCAGAACTTATCGTTTCACACCAAAACACCAAACATCTTGAAAATCACTCAAAATCCCATGAATTTGACTACTTCGAAAAAAGAGGGGGGCGGCCACCCCTTGCCCCCTCCCCCCCCCCTTGCCCCCTCCCCCCCCCCAGTAGTGCTGCCCCTGCCCTGACCTGCTGTACATATGTCTTAACTCTTTATTTGAATCTACAACCTGACGAAGGGCACAGGTTGCAAAACAAGTTTCAGGATTTCGCTTTAAATCTCAAACCTTTATGTACCTGACTTGTAAAGTCAATCTCCCTCACTCCCCTCCAAGTCATTTATGCCCCCCCCCCCCTTTCCTCCAGTTTACCCTTGCTCTACCACAGAATATAACTGTTCTATGTGATAAACCTCTTCACAATTTAAGATTGATTTGACTTCATCCTTATCACTTCAATACATTTTGCTGCTTAATCGTGGGCTTAGAGCCAAAAACATGTGATTAAATTCACTCTACCCAACATACCTGATCACTGAAATACAACTATCTTTGGGAAGGTAGACATAACATGTACTTTGCTTCCAATAAAGATACACCCCAAGGTAATTACGTAATTAAGGATGACTTAATGGATGCTGACCACATCCTATGTGGTCATTACCAATCATAACACAGCGTGTGATAGAGATGATTTCGTTTAAACTTACCATCTAACTGTACTCTACAATCAATTTTAAGCCAGTATTGCCCTAATCAAGTCAGACAGGGTACGTAACACAATTAAGGTAGACTTTAGTTTAATAGACAATTTCCCCCCATGAGCTAACCATAATCACTGACCAAAGGAGCTTGTGTTAAAATTAGACGACTTCAATCACCTAGTACTGGGAATGCTCATACTGTAAATTACAGCTGACATCACTTGCATGGCATAGGTTTGGCTTCTACATGTATAAGCCAATGTTGCTGTAATGGAGACAGGCAAGTCACAAAATGCAATCAAGCGGATTTACAGCAACTTCCTTCTTCATGTGAAGAACTCAGTTAAGTTTGCCTAAATCACATAATAAGTGCCCATTACAGCTGCTTTTACAACTCTGTCATGATTGATTATCCTCCATTTACGTGGCCATAATGAAAATTAAATGTGTCTCCAAGTGCAGCGACACCATGGGATTTTGTGCACTGTGAATACAACCAGAGCTAGCTCAAGATACATAAAGGGGCTATGGGTGATGAACACCCATAGAGGAAAATAGCCCCTCTTGACCCGTTGGACACGATTATAACACACATTCTCCATAGACCCCAACTCGAGATCTTGTTCTTGGTCTCTAACAGGTTAACTCTTAATGTGCCGAAGTCGCAGATCTGCACCAAATAACACACACAAAGTCCATAGAGGTTTAGATCCACCGGCACGTTAAGAGTTAATATTTTTACAGGGGATATCTTTGTCGGGTAATTATGAAAAAGAAACACTCGTAATTAAATGATACAAACTTTCACACAACGTTAACAAGTTGAAAATGATCCAAGTTTTCATCCACATTCTGCATAGGATTCTGCATACTTAGCCCTCAGCCTAAGATATCTCATACTTAACCCTTTGGAGACGATTTGATTTTACTATAACACACATTTTCCATAGACACCAACACGAGTTAACTCGTACTTAGTATCCAACGGGTTAAAGCACAAATTTAGTTTTGGCGATTTTTCTTGTATTTGAAAGCTTTATGCTCAAAGGTCATATCACACCAATAACAGATTCTGAATGTCTTTCGG
>JZLH01S0360718.1:52108-63908 GCA_001188425.1 Eucidaris tribuloides
TGCCGACTGCCGAGATATATATTTTCTCGGGGGGGCTCGGTGGAAAATTTTTGCAGCCAAAATTATTTTTTACAGCCAAATACAGTAACAGGTAAAAAGTCGCTCAGTGGGGGGGGGGAAATGGGCCTCGGCGAAAAACTTTCACGTCCAAAAAAAATTAATTTTCACGGCCAAATTTTGAAAAAATAGCCGGCGGCGTCCCTGGACGATGTATAATGCTATACATCATGACATACACATCTTTTTGCAGGGGGTGCTGTGGGGTACTGTGCATCCCATGAAAATTTCTGGGGGTGCTGCAGCACCCCCAGCATCCCCACTTCCCAGGGCCATGTGGATGTTGACAAGATGAAACCTTGGGTAAGGGATACAAAAGAGCAGAAATACAACATTCTTATGTGTATGTGTATAAGCACACACTACATATAGTTCAATGAATTCCCTACACGAAATATGATCATCAATTAAGTCATGTTTCATGTACCGATCATTACATGAAAAAAAAATAACGATACATCATAATCATACATTTATGATGTCATGGGAAATGGATTGTTTGGAAGATTCAGATTAACTCTAGAACTCCTGACACAGCATGATTACTTGGACTTCACCAGAAACTTGAGAGATTCAATACCCAATGGATTAAGATGAATGTGAAACAATAATCTCCAAAATAGATTTTTGAGGGTTTACCATTCATCAACGTATGTCTTATGAGACAGCCAGCTCGGCTACTATAAGCGTCATTGATGAACCTTCATGTGATTATCTTATAGGTGTGGAACATTATGACTACAAGAAAACACAAACTGGGTTGCTTAGGAGGGAAACTGCCCCCTCCCATAAAGTTCCTACATGATCACTCAAAGTGATTGTCACATTTCATGAAAATGACACTATTTTAATCATTTTGTTGCTAGTTGAATTATACATGTAAGTTGATGCCTGGCGGTACACAAAGAATTCTACATCCACCACCCCCTTGAGAAAGTTTTAGGGATGCCCCTGGTATAACCTTATCACGTTTTAATGTTTCAGCCCTCAAATTTTGGAATAATCTCCCATTCACAATTAGAGAACACCAGGGAAAAAAATACACAGGGGCTTGGGGCGATTTTGCCTCCGAAATGAGCCCCTGTAAATTGCCATAGGGTTCAATACAAAAGCGTACCTGGAATGCACTGAAACAGGAAAAGTAGCCCCCGAAAAGAAAATTTGTATTTTTTCCCTGGAGAACACCCAACACTTGACAATTTCAAAACACATCTTAAAACCTATCTCTTTTCACTCTAATTTTTGTTATATGTGTATATTTAATTCTAGATGTAAGCGCTATGGTACATTTGTGCATAGCGCACATAAATATACAACACGTAGTAAGATTGTACTTGTACGCTACCTGATTGGTCGACTGCGCTCCACACGGCATACGCTAACCGCACCATTGCACTCGCGCAGTACACGGAGTCCAGTTTCGTTAAAGCAGTTTCGTACATTGCACTCTGCTGATGTCATCAACCATGTACAAATTCCCATAGACAAACTGGCTGCCGTTACATTGCACTCTCGTCGCTCAACAATGATTTGCGCAATTGTGTCAAGCACGCGCGTGTTTCAATGTATTAAGATTCGACACGCACGTTTAATTTGTGGGAGCATAATAATACACGCGCGCATACAAAAATCTAAAGAAGGCGCAGTCATTGTTCGTGCGCTCAATGCCAGCAATATGTTTTTCTCTAAGGTAAACCTTGCCGAGTAAAATCAAGTTTTTATAACATTCAGACCTTGAATCAAGCCCGTAAACGTCCGAGGTGTTGTATAAAACAAACAGTGAATGGTCTTTAATCGTGCAATGGAACAAGATTTCGCATTCGGTGAAATATTGAGATGCTCTATTCAACTTGGCTTCGCCTCGTTGAACAGAGCGGCTCAATATTTCACCTCATGCTAAATCTTGTACCATTGAACTCATGACCATTCATTATTTGTATATTATTAACACAATGGGATTTGTAAGGAAATTCCACAAAGCCTGTCTGAATTCCCTGAAATTGGAAAATATCCTCTTTAAATAAAACACTTTCCTCTTGATACAGTGCCCAAGTTCCATTTAACCACTCACATACAAAAAATGAAAACACAGAATACAAACAGGAGCATTGCTTTGCTTTAAGGGTATAGTGCAGCTTTTGTCTTATACAATTAACTCCATTTGAAGTGATAATGTCAACAGCCTGACGACACACATGATCCTGCATGTTAGTGAATCACTCTCTGATTTCTCTTCTTCAGCTCTTAATCTCTCTCCAACATCCAAAGTTCTACATCTGTAGGAGGATTTTCTTTTTAATGTTTTGGCAACACAAACTATATTACTCATTTCACAAGATTAAATTTTCTTATGAAAGTGCATTAAAGTTTATTATGAGTAGTTGCATATCAACCTCAGTCCGTTCAACAGCTGAACTACGGTTTACATGCACATACAGTGGATGGAATCCAGTACAAGCACCTGTCCACTCAAATCTCTACTTCCGTTCTTTGGGTGTGAACTAACCAACAAACTTGTATCACATTTTGAAACATTTTCCCAAATCACTCTGAGCTAGACATCCAACTGAATTCACACAGAATGCAACAAGAAATAGAAAAATGTCTTGTTGATTCAAATAAAGGATTTAAGTCAGTGATGGTTTGAAAACCAGTAAGAAAAGTATGAGGTGACAAAATTGATTACAATTTCATGCATGCAAATTATGGATTAGCATTTATTCATAGGTCTTGCAAAAGAAAGTTTGGTCATTATTATTCTCTTTTATTTGATAAAAATATTCACCTAAGCAAGATTAGCTATCAAATGTACAAAAACAGCACCTCTTTACATCGTCTTCTCATAGGAATTTAAAGAAAATCGACATACCTAATTTACTTGTGCAAAATCAATGGACAGATGCTCACTTCTATGACTTGCACAAATTTATAATTTTCTTCATAAATCTGTCATAATTGATTTTTGAAACCACACAGATTTGTTTCACTAAATTTTGGCTTTCCTTAAATTTAAAAATAAAAGGTCTTATTAGAGTGGAGCCTTCTTAAACCAAGCCAAGTTTAGATTACTCCCCAAGCAGCAATTCCCTGCATCAACCACTTTTCACTTTGCTGTAATCAGCTCAAGAAAAAAAAGACATTCTTTTCCTTTTCTGTGCAGTAATAATTTATCCAGACACTGAAAATCCCCTTTTTCCCAAAGGCAGTATCAGAGGGCTCAATTAGAGATTATTTACACCTGAACTTCCTTGACAGGCACACACACGATTATAACCAATCCTAAAACTATACACGAAAAAGAAGAGAAAGGGGGATGAATGCTAAAGAGAATCAGTCTCAGACATCCTAGATGATACAGTCTGACATGACAACCTTTACTTGGAAACAGTCCACACACATACAGAGATTTAACCACCATACATGTACATTATGACTAACTGCGCCTCAACATTGTTGGATTTTTATTTTCTAGACTCCATCAAAAGAGTCTCACAAGGGGATTCATCCCTGCAATAAAGTAATCAGAACAAGCTACAATGGGTTTAGTACATAACACTTTGGGTAGCACTTTTTTTTTCTTTCAAATACAGGATTATTGTTCTAAACCAGTCCACGGTCAGAAACTCTGGCTAATATCTTCATAAAACATAATTACAACGACAATAATGATAATTATGATAATTAAAAGTTATATTTTCTGAATTTGGCCAGCTACTCCCATCATCACTCCCACCCCATTCCAACAATACAATCTTTCTCAGCCACATACGTTATACACTTCGGGCCAAAAAGTCTTTGGAGCACTTTATAAAATTAAATATTACAGTTTACCATATAATTTATTTAAAAGGTAAATATGTATATCATATGACAGGACATTATTCCACTTATCCAGGTATTGGAGGCATTGAAGTTTACTGATCACACATTTCATTGATAAAGGTCAGAGAAGCTGTTGTAGGGTTCTGTTGTAGTGTGAAATCTCAAGAGTGACAAAATGACACCTTCTTTCACACCTCGCACCTCCACAAAAACAAAATTTAGGCGGGGGAAACCATAGAGCAGTTCGACTCCGTGGATCTCGATGTGATTTGCCTCCGCTGTTCAAAGGTTTTTTACTGGAGATATCAAAATTTTTCGGGGCCCAAGTGTTTAATAGTTCTCGAATTTAAAGGGAAGAGCAGTCAGGTCTTTTCAGTGTTTGTTTTTTCTGATAGATCTTAGTTTTTATGTAAATGTCGCTTTAAAATTAAGATTGTTGCAAATCATGAAGAGGCATTAAGGCAATTCTCATAGACTTTCAGTTTAAGTTTAGAAAATTTTAAAGATTTAATTTGTGATAACTTTGTAGAACGTTTCTAGAAAATTGAAAAGGAATTAGCACATAGGATTTAGCTTACAAATTCTTGAAATCAACCATTGTTCTATTGCTAATTTGTGCATTTTTCTAAAATTGGAAAAAATTGGTTTATTTTTATTTAATTAAAAAACATTATGTCAATTTGGAAAAAAATCGTGTTTTAGAATTATAACAGAACATGTCCTTCATTCAACAGGTCAAAATGGTTTCAGTATTCCTCAATGCGTTTTGGACTACTATTCAAGAAACAGGTGCTGTTCATAATTCGGTCTTGTGTCCTGCTCGCGCGCGCTTGGCTTAGCGTGGGTGCCTTAGAAATGTTGAGTGCATTACCTGATTTAAATTGAAAGAGCACATCGGCATTTCGATTTGCCGGCAGCTGCATATCTCTCTGAAATTCTTTAAGTGCTAATGTACCCACGATGAACTCGGACTAGTTGCTCATGATAAATGAGACCAATGCTCTTATAAAGGTCCTTGCTATGTATCAATCTCGGAACCTATCTATCTAACTCTGTAACACATCTAACAGTCTATCGTGACTTACACTATCTCATTAATTGATCAAAGTTATATTCATTCTGATAAGCATTCCCGAGTTATTGCTTGTAACAAGCTAAATCAGCTTCAATGTCTTGACGCCCCTAATGACTTTTGACCAGTGGTTCTTGTTTTATTGTGGGTAAATGATGAAAACTCGCTCATGCAAGATTGTTGAATGTAATCGCCTACAAGGGATGACGAGCCTGATCATTAGCATTTGGAGGCTGCAATTTCTGTGCAATTTTTTTTACTGAGCTTGTATTGTTTAATGTATGTAATCAGCCATGAATGACTGAGTCAATGCTAAACTTCATGTCTTTATACTGGATAGCTTGGAATTAATGTCTGGGTCATATTATATGAAATATAGTACCTTTTTAGATAAGAAATTTATGATTAAGTGGATGTGATTATTAGACAACTTTCTATTTACATAAGTTTAGTTTTCTCTATGACTGAATGTTTTAGGTTCACGTGTGAAAGTGTCCAATAAAAGTTCTTTGAACCCGAGGATGATAGAACTATTAATACTTGCACTATAATACTATGCAATTTAATATTTCGCTGTTGGTGTGCAAATCCAGTTCAATGATGTTTAACGTGCTCTGTCCTGATACTGTTATTCGATAGATGTTAGGCGATTGTGATTTCCCGTCTTTCTCGCTGATAATTCACCAAGGTTTTCACGTCCCCAAGTTCCCTTTTGGACGACCTGGGATGATCAGTTCGTGAGCTGGTTTCAATTTGGTGATTTCACAACTTGTGCCAGGTGATGACGATTCACCTCTTGTTTAGATCGTAATCATACTCAAAGGATTCTATCATTGAGTATTAGCCACAGGTTTTCTACAAACTGGGCCGCTTGTTGCAACTCATAGTGGGGTTCCTGGTTTTCGCTTTCAACGTGTTTCAGCTTATTGTACGCAATAATACGACGTGACCAGCCCCTCACGTTTTGGCGCGGTGGCAGCCACTGACTTACCTCTGATATCTTATCATTGTGCTTCGGCTCATACGAGTTATGTGGCCTACTGTGTGTTTAAGTCGCACAGAGATCGTAGGTAATGTGTCAACCTGCGCTCAGGTTGCGCACCTAGAGGGCTCTGAAAATGATAGGTGTAAACCTCCCGAATAACGCTGTATGTGACAAGTCTTGTGTAGGGTGCGAGGCCTTCCCGTAACACGCGCTCGTTTGCCGTGCACACACGTAACTACGCGGTAACCTGTATGCACCCAAAGATGATACAAGCACGGTACACAGCGCGCGCCTTAGGATGCTTTGGTATGCACGGCGTTTAGCGCTTAGATGCGCGACACGGGGTAGCTTGTAAAGATTACGGAATAGGGCCTATACTGGTATGAGAAAGAGGATTTAGACACATTTATGAAGAAAGCATTAGCATTAAAAATACGAAGAGTAAATTCAAGTACCCGGTCTTGTTTCTTGAGAATTGGATCAATTTGAGGTACTTAGGCCTACGTTCAACATGCAACATTCGGCACATCGCTAGTAGGTTAGACGACGTATGTTTCATTCGCACGGTACGTACATTAATACACGCGAAGACTTTTCGGTTTATCGGCACAACAAAGCTGTACGCGCCGCCGCACGCATGTTGATTATAATGATGTGAGTTGGAGTTGAATAATGCGGACACTTCTTTCTCATAACACACTTAACTGTTAGGACTGTGACTTACAAGTTTAGAACTGATTCATGATTGCATAATGAGAGTAGTGATGATAAGACAAATATTTGCTGCTCATGTAATCGAATGTGGTTTCAAATTATCGCTCCCTCTGGTGCTGTTCATTCCGGCCTTCTCATCAACCCCATCGGCTTTCGCTCGGGGGATGATAGAAGTGGCCGGAATGAACAGCAACTCGGGGAGCTGATAATTTTCACCACCCAGTGCCGGGCCATGAGCAGTTCAATATTTGATACTACTGTGATGGATCCACCACCACACATCACCTGGAGTTTTCTTTGTAGAAAAGTTTCTAGGGACAATACAGCAGGGTGATTTCCCAAATACAAAGAGGGAGGATGTTAAAGACTCAATGGTCTGGAGATTCATTTGTCCCTTCAGTTCTCCTCCCCAAACTGAGTCTAACAGACCAGGAGCTACAGAATGTCTGACATTTGCTCCGATGACAATTGATGTGATGATTATTTAATGCAATAACCCTGACCTCAGCCCTAACCCTAACCCTAACCCAAATACTAACCCTATCCCTATTCTGAACTGGAAACCCAATGGCAACCCTAACCCTAACTCTTTGTCTGGACTTTTAAAGTGAGCATGGATGTAGGTTGCATTTGGACGAGGGGAGTTAATTTTTAAGTTGTTGCCCAAGTCCATACAAGGGCAAAAGTGGCAGCATCCTAGTCTCGGGCATGTAAATACAGGTAGCCACCCTGGTCCTAGGGGCAGGTCTAGTTTTGTGTTAAGGGGGAAGAACATTTGACCCAATGACAATGGGAGCATCATCCATGATCCACGTAGTGATGAGTGGGGGGAGAGTCTGAGAGGGGAGTGTCCCTCCCCCCTCTTCAGTAATTTTTGGGCTATTTCAACCTGACGTAAGTGATGTTTTCCTGACAATGTGCGAGCAAGCGAAAAAAACATAGTATGTGAGGCTGCATGGTGTCCAATAACATCTTATAACAGGGGAAAATGTTTTTTAAATAATTTTTCACTTGGCAGCCCAAGGGGGGATTAAACC
Source organism: Eucidaris tribuloides (assembly GCA_001188425.1). Lineage (NCBI taxonomy): Eukaryota > Metazoa > Echinodermata > Echinoidea > Cidaroida > Cidaridae > Eucidaris > Eucidaris tribuloides. The sequence continues at coordinate 59,796 of JZLH01S0360718.1, forward strand.
CCTAAACCCTCGCCCCCTCCCCATAGATCTGCCACTGGGTCTAGATTGGGTCATGATTGACCTGGTCACAACTGCACTATGGCTCCTCAGACAGTACACCTTTCAATCTACCATATTTTATAATGTCATAGACCAAGGACCCAATAAAGACATGGACTGAAGCCATGATAATTAATGACCCTTGGCATCTGCACAATACCAATGTTGGGAATGAATGAAAACAAGGGAGGAGTCATCTAAATGTAAATCCAGTGGAGTCATTTATCCATGATACCTTTACAGACCAGAGACAGTCTCCCCAATGTACTGTACATGTATCCTGTCTAATGTTTGGCATGCACTAACGTTTCACAGTTACAACATTTCAAGGTCGCAATTGTTGCCTCAGAAAATCCCCATCAGGTGCACGAATGTGGCGGCTTAAACAAACGGATCTCATTCGTTACTGGATGAGGGAGGACGCAGAGTGGGGGAGGTGACCGCTGGAAAGTGCACCTTACCTTATTGTGGTCTAGAAGAGCCCAGGCAAACTGCCAAGCTTGTGGTGAACGCTGAGCCATCAGAAGCCACCGTTGCGCCGAGTCTTTCACATCAGAAGACGGATCATAATACAACTCGTGGATTGCCTGAATAAAGGTTTGCACAAGAGGATACAGGGAAGAGAAAAACAGTAACCAAATTTGTCAGCGCTAGGATTTATGTTTGTATGCCACACGAGTAAAATGCTCGTCACATCACATCCTGTTGTCCGTTTCTATTAAATCAAATGATTTTGCTAAAAAAAAATCAAAATTAAAATGTTACTTTCTCCTTTTAAATTGCACAATATAGCCCAATGCTACTTCGTCATTTTGCTCACTCTGTCCCCAAACTTGTGTCCTTCTATGTTGTTTTTATTGATGCTACATAGAAACTTTTACAGCTGTAACAAGCCAATTTCAATAGCAAGGACTGCCACAACCTAACCCCAGCATTGTTAGGCCACTTCCACACTCTTTCCTCTCCCTACCATTTCCTGTGTCTTGGACAGAGGCTAAAGCATACACCGTAAGGCCACCTAGTGTGGCTTCCAGACGTTAAGATTAAGGCATCCTATATTGATAAGGAAACTATTATCCTAAGGCCTCAGCCAACTGCTTTGACTCAGACTAGTCTCTAGAAGTTGCATGAAAAGAAAATTAAAGTGTACCAATACCCTGGATAATTTGCTTGCTATGTATGTAGAACATATTTGTGGCATGCCCTCTGCAAAGTATTAGCACTTGTGATCACTCCAATTTTTGTACATTGCGGTTTGAATGTAAATTTCAAACAGTAAGTAAAAACAAAAACGACTTGCAATAGACTAGTCAATCAACCGATTCTATCAAACGATCGATCACACTGTCGATAATTTGTCCGTTACTCCGCTTACATCTTGATCCTTAACATACACACCCAGTGTATTGATCAATATCGATACTGAACTTCGATAGTTCAAAAATGTATGCGTATAGCCAGAACACGCACGCATAGAAATCGGTGCTTACGGAGCAGAAACGCGCGGAGCACAAGTGCCGGAATATTACATACATTATGATCTGATTTATGGAAATATGGGTAACTTCACGGACTAAGACAACTGAATTGCTGTTATTTGTAGTGTATTCAAGTTGTACATAAATTTGATTTTCAGGGTATTGGTACACTTAACCTGTAGCCTATGTGGGAAGCAGGAGATGCTAATCTATCAACTCTATGGGAATCCAACAATGTCACAACCAACGGGTTGATAAATCCATAATAGTGGGTGAATGACTACTACATATATTACTGTATGCCCAAAGCTGTATATTATTTATACAGTGTTCATAACTGGTAAAATTTACTGACTGCGTTTCCTTTAAAGACAATATATATAACATTGTGGATGCCCCATTTAAAAATTGTCATCTGACTTTGTCATCAAACTTTGCCATCTGACATATATGCCAGTATTTGAATATACAAATCAACACCCTAGAACACAAAAGTTGAGACAGTTTTGCTCTCACTTGTCAAATATGTACAGATAAAAATCAGCATATGAATTATTGTTAGCCGAAGAAAATTCTCCAACACAGCAGTCTGTGAGGAAAACTAGAATGGTCGCTCAATGATTTTCACTATGATCGTTTTGATCTACAAATTTTTCAGGGCTTCAGTTTTAGACCTTATCAGAGACATTGGTGGCATGTGGAACAATAACATAGAGAGTGTAAACACTAAACATGAAGTCAGAGGCAGAATGTATACTTACCCAATGACAAGGAAAATTCCTTCACTTTAATCAAGCAAGATGTGAAAAGTACTTTTTGAAACTCTCACTCGGTCAGAAAACGAAATCCAAAATTCTTTAAAACACATGAGTTGTCATCCAGAAAATGAATGTCAGAAAACACAACCTATTTTTTACAAGTACACACTGTAGACAATTGATGACAAATTTGAACAAATCTCGATACACAATATGGAGTGTATGAGCAATGAATCCAGCATTATGAGTATTACAAATACTTGCACAAGAACAAAGAATAATTGAATTAGTTATTCTTGTCCATTTCACATCCAAAATCTGCAAACAATATCCGCTTCTGATTATTATCCTGGAATTATCAGGTGAAACAAAATAAATCCACTTTGTCAAAATGAACAAAACCTCTGTCTTTTGTATGTGACCAAACAGCAGATGTTTGGAAATATTTATAAGCAAAGACGCACTGCCTCAATTTATGAACTACTTATATGAACAAACAACTTCCAAACTTGAAACGGAGTCAGGAGTTCTACTTGTTGCCTAATCCGTTATGGACTGCAGTCTGTATTAATGCTAGATGTTCGGGATATCCCTAGACACCACACTAATGCACTCAATTCCCATACGTATAGAGCAGACGGATCACGTACACATCTGTTGCACGTACAACCAAATGCATACGAACTCTAATAACCGCAATGTATCTACGTATACATCTTAATTTATGCATACCCTAACTTCAAGGGGCAAAAGCAACAGTCCGTCTCCAGTACTATATGGGAGCACATTGAGACCAAACTATAATATCTCAATGAAACTAATGAACTATATCAACAAGCTCCCTCCCTCTTCCTAATTAGATAAAAATGTATTAGTGCAATGTGTAATCAATGGTTTAACGGTGCTGGGGTAAAACGCAGACTAATTTCCTTACCTTCTCGATGTTATCGACCGTCACCTCTGGAGGAGTGTCGCCAGCTGCCTGCAGCGCTGAAGCCATTCTGAAGTCACTTGCGAAAGGTACACTGCTCATCCAAAGTAGTTTTACGTTGGCCAATCACGCTACCTCAAAGTTTGCACTTCCTGTTATTTAACGTAGGGAGGGGGATAAAAAGGTGATGAACAATTAAAGTGCTACTCCGGGTAATTCCAGCTCATACAGGGCGGGGTTAACGAGAATGGGAAGTTGATTTGGTATTGGTTATTACGTGCAATGTGTCACGGCCAGCGAGGGGGATTTCTTCGCGAGGTGAACGCACCGCAATGATGCATTGGTGTGAGTTGTCGATCCACGGTTGGTTGCCAAGGGCAACACAATCTTTAAGGTCAACATCTGCCGCTGATGACTGAAATCATCTAAATGTACATCCTTAAATTACATGTTCATCAGTTGTTTGCTCTTTGACTTCTAACATAAACATAATTCAATGCAGAAAGTTAACTTCAAAAGTAAATATAGCCTACTTAGTATACCTACTGATGGAATATTGATCAACACTAAATTCTTCAACTGTCTTGAAATCAGTCATAGATGATTAATTCTTAATGTGTCATGTACCAAACCCTAAAGTACAATGTCAAGTTGGAAGACTAGAAAAATCTTTAACCAGTTTCATCTTCAAACAGCTGAAATTGTCAACCACAAAGGAAATAGTGTACCTCTTTTGATAGTGTAATTTATACTTCAATGCTATGTGTATGAATTTTTGCCAAGTCATCTATTTTATCTAGGATCAATAAAAGTAAGGAATTTACCAAAAATGTCACTTAAATTCTATTTTTACTTGCCTTAATATACATGTAATCTTAACAAATAATTCACCCAGGGCTCAAAATAA
>JZLH01S0360862.1:8575-19928 GCA_001188425.1 Eucidaris tribuloides
AATTATCATTATCATCATCATTACTATTATCATCATCATCATCATCATCATCATCATCATCATTATTATCTTCTTCATCATCATCATCATCATCACTACTATTACTAATACTACATATCTTAATCTTTTGTTTTTCCTTTATTTTCTTCTCTTCTTAGTAGGTGGGGGAGGGGTGGGGTAGGGGTTAGTTTGGAGGTGATGTTAGATGGTGTACACATGTCATCATTACACTGATGTAATGATTATGATGGGTATATCATTTAAAAGAGAGAGATAACATCACCCCTTGCACTTTCACTGCATCAACAAATAACACCAACTTTCATTTTTACATCATCATATCTCTACTGAGAACCATGTTGTATAAGAACTTCTAGAAACTCCCCAAATCCAAAATATTAAACTCACCAAAGTCCCACTTCCACATATCTCTGAGGGGCTGCAGGTTGGTGAGGCCTCCATAGATGTACAGACAATTGTCATGGATAACAGCAGAATGCCGATGCCGTGGGGGTGGGATGGGGTCTTGGTTGTTGAACACTGATATGTGCCAGGTCAGAGATTCTATTTGAGGTTGAATATGAGAAAGATGGGGAAAGTTATGTTATTGGATTGTACTCACTCCTCTCTGTAGTATTTGTACCACAAGTAGAGAAGAAAATGGATGAATAAATGATTAGACTAATGTCCACTCACTTGATCACTCACTCACTCACTCAATCAATCATTCACTCACGACAATCAATCAATCAATCATTCTATTGATCTATCTATCTATCCATCTATCTATCTATGCATCGATCATTCACACAAACAATAAATCTTTTAATCAATCAATCTTTCTTCCCTAAGGTGCCGAGAGATTCTATTCCTGACAGTGGCTAGGGTTTATTTAAATTTCCTAGAAATAACCCACACATGACTTTTAAATATAGGTGTACCTAAATACACAAATGTACAGACAAATGAATGAATGGATAAATCAATCAATCAATCTTTCCAGCAGCCATGGTGGGTACCCAAAATGGAGTTTTTAATTGTTTTGAGTACTACATAAAGTCGATTCTCACTCTCACCGAAATCCAATGTCCACAGCTCGTTGCTGGAACCCTTCAAATCGACATGTCCTCCAAACAAATGCATTCCTCCCTGGTGGGTAACGACCGAGTGACCTCTGCGACTGGCCGGGGTCACGACCTCTGACTCGATGACCTGCTTCCTCCAGGTCAGCTTCTCAAGGTCAAGGATCCATAGTGAGGTCTCGTCCTCGGCGTCAAACCCACAGAGGCCACCAAAGATGTAGAGGCAGTCCTGTTAAAAGGTATAAAAAAAAAAATCTCATAAATTGTCACAGCCTGCTACAAACCTGATGCATAATCATGCTTGTAACAAAACACAACTAGCTCCACTAACCATGCTGACAAATGGTGTTGAGTTTTTGACATAGGACATAATCCCTGTACTATAAAATTAAAAAATTATTGATGAGGTCTCTCAAGATATTTTGCAAACAAGAATGACCAGAAAGAATTAACACAAATAAACACACAAAATCTAAGGTGATCCACAGATACCCGATAAAATTACTGCAATAGCAGCTACTACTATTAATATTACTACTACAAGTCTACTACTACCCTACTACTACTACTACTACTACTACTACTAATGCTGCTGCTGCTTTTACTGCTACAAATACAGTGGAAACTCGTTATAAAGAGCACTGATATAACAAAGTCCTGTTATAACAAGGTGATTTTTCTGGTCCCAACTCTTTGTATTCTATTGTTTTTAGCCCTGATAAAACAAGATTTCCATACAAAGAGGTAATTTCTCTGATTCCAAGGACCCCGTAATGACGAGGTTTGACTGTATATGAAACCACCCCCCAAAAACAAACAACTACCCCTCCCCATAAACACACACACACACACACACACTCACAAAAAGGTCGGGACAATTTGCAAAGCCAGACTTTCCTCACCTTGTATCCAACCATCGTGTGTTCTTGGAGGACTGGAGGGGCATCCCCACCACAATCCAGTTTAGTCCACAGGCTCGTACTGGGCTCAAATCTCCAGCAGTCCTTGAGGAACGTGTTACCACACACGCCGGATTGGTAATTACAACGAACATAATGTTACATCATAATTACACTTTCGTTGATTGCTTCTTCGCCAAAACATTCACATACTGCGTTTGAGAAAAACAAAGATCAAGTGACATGTAACCATTTGATTAACAATGTCTGCTCTCGGGAACGGGACACTGACATGCACTCTCATGTATAAAGACATCTGGGGGACCCATGTGAATTGTTCTTTACAAGTGAAATTTCTTATAACGGGTGTGAAAACATAGAATACAAAAGAATCTAAGATTACCATGCGGACCAAGACCTTAACTTCCTGTATAACAAAAGTTGGTTATATCAGTGTTTTTATAAGCAGAGTGCACTTATTCAATTCCCCTTCTTACAAATTCATGTTCTCCTTGCCTCAGAACTTTCATGCATAGTTATACATGTAGTGCATGCTACGCTGTGGGCACCAGATCCAGCTACGCTAGGGATTATGAGGCAAACATCGCCCTAAAACTAGAGTACACTTTTAAAACTGGTCTAGTTGCAACAACTCTCATAATAAGGTGAAACAAATGCTTATGCCAAACACACGAGCCAAAATATACACAATAGGTGCACTCTCGTTATCAGTCAAGAACTTGTTACAAAATTTTGTTCTAGTCCCAGTGTTCTATGTTCTCTGATAACAAATTTCTACAACAAGTAATTTGGTATGCTCAAGAAGTTGTTTTTTATAACAAGAGCCTACTGTAATAGAATTATCTGACCCACATCAGAGTTTGACATGCCCAAAGCAAAAATGAATCATTTGCATAGTTCAAAAACTTTTTAGATGTTTTCAGTGGCACAAGTCAAAATTTAATCATTATGCTGATAAGAATGGATGCTGTTCTGTCAGAATGACACATACCACTTACTATCACATCCCTGAAAAAAAGTAAGTCTTGGCAACCAGTCACATATAAGATATGCGGATGAGAGAGTAATGTCTCAGTCTGCCAAATTATAATTGGTATGGGATTTGTCCACAGTTTAGGCAGACAGGTAGTATATTCATCTTCCTGTTATGTGTTGCATCGACTATGAATCTCTAAACCTCACTTCTGCACTTTAACTAATATCGTATGCTCGAGGATACGATGCAGCCCTATTGTTTGAGCACGCCACATAAGTGAGGTATACATGTAGTTATCTCACACTTATAGATTATGAATTTTAAATAGTTGTTGTAGTGTTTCTTTGTATAAAAAGTATACTTCACAACTTGTTTCAGAACATATAATGATGATTGCTTTTTGTGAGAATAAATGCTATGTCCCTGTACAAATTCATATCTGCAGAAGGTGAACAGGTCTAATGTGTGTATTACAACTCTAGACCAGGTCTGCATAAGTTTTACTGAATCAAATCGGACTGTTGCACACTACGATTCAGACTCTGTAAGAGATATCAGTTAAGCGCATCGTTTATGGTGTTAGGTGGGGGAGGGAGAGGTGGGTTTGTAGTGACGGTGGATTACAGTAGTGATCAGCATCCCCAATGAGCTCTGGCTTGACACCCACCAAAGGTGAACTGTCTTCTACACTAGTTAGCACACATATGTGGTCACATTCCCACGCAAATACCAGTGCGACCTCGATATAAAGAGTCGGACTATACAAACATCTGTTATAACAAGGTGATTGTTGCAGCGTCCAACTCTATATTTCTTTTTTGGACCCTGATATCACAGTGAGAAACCTGATATAACAAAGTAATTGTATGCTTTTAGGTCTCGTTATAACGGAGTTCCACTGGTCCATGATATATCGTAACATAAATGACATGTCAATTGATGCAGTGTTGCCAGTCAGGCATATTGCTTGCATAATTGTGCTTGTCACAGGAAATGCTAAAGTTCAGTTCATCGTCCATATACGAAGTTCAATGAATATTAGCTGTATTTGAATGAAAGGGATTATTCAGAGAGGTGTCTGTCAACTGTGATAGTGATAATGTTTCTCAAATGACGCTCTCGTGTATTTAAGATGCAAACTGCTAGTGAGATGTTTATCTCTCTATGTTGAGCAAAATTTTGCTTGTTGGGAGAGAACATTCAGGTATATTCACAGAAACAGCTGCACGCTATCCAGTTGTCCAGAATGACATGACAGAAGCACTGTTTCATCTTCATGTGTACTCCAGGATGCAGGGGATCGCATAACAGCTTTTGTCTCTCCCACCTGGCGAAGTTAAGTTGTGTTTCGTCCAATACAAAGTCGGCTACGAAGCAGTGGTTGATTTGGCTGGCTGTCGGCTTACCTGGGTGCGATAGAAAAGGGAAGAATTGATGATGTCAGGGCGTCGAAGTAACAGATGCATTGCCACTAAGATGCATTAGCCAGCTAATATCCTGCCGCCGCCCATTGGCTGCCCAGCCGGCAATTCTCCACCCCCCCCCCCAAAAAAAACAAAAAATAAATATATAAAATAAATAACATAAATAACGTTAAGTATATAATAAAAATAACATGAATAAATAAATAGATAAATATAAGTAAATAGTAAATAAATACATAAAGAAATCCATGATGTAAGTTGGAAATTTAGAATGGTGAAATACCTCATAATTAAAGGAGAAGGCACGCAACTAACAGGCATACAAGTTACGCAAATTCAAGAGGCATTGAGAGTATTGTGGATTATGGTATATGGTGATAAAGGACAGCTAATAGGTACTGGTGACACTCACACTCAGCAAGGCCTATAAATAGTTATTTGGTTTATTTATGTCTTTGCAGCTTATCTTAGAGTAAATGTCGCAGAAACAGTCATAGGGAAGCGAGCTTATCATTCAAACAGTCATTACTACGCCGGTGACTAACACACGTGGGGGCATGCATCTGTCAGTGCGTTGGCGTTGCGCAATGTGTACGTGCATCTGAGTTGGTTGGCACAACCTCAATGTTTTCTTAACTTATGCCTGTTAGTTGCGGTGCTTCTCCCGTTTAAAGAAATTTAGCTCTGTACAGTGTTAAAACCATAGATAGGTGTGGAAACATATTTTGTGTATGTCTAGTGATTCACAGTTCCGGCCCGCGGACAAAGTTTTCGTGTGTACAAGTTGGTAAATGGAGTATACTCGTTCATACAATGTCAGTTTTATTTCAAACATTTGTGATAATTTCTGAGTTGAATGAATTTGCTGAAGTAAGTATATTTTGAAAACAATAGTATTCACAATACATGGCGGATGAGTGAATGTTTGTTCCCACTTCACCCCAAAAAATTACAAATCGGAAATTATGTAGCATAATAGTTTCAATGTTACACCTTTAGCCACTGAAGACTCTGTAGATCAATGGTGTACGGTTCTCTGAAGTACAGCAATATTTCTCAACGGTGCACAAAGACGGGTGTACAATGATCTAGAGCCGAATTTACGGACGGGCGGTTTAGGGAGTAATAGACGGGCGGTTTGGGCGGGTTCAGTGAACTACGGGTGTGCAATGGTTACTAAAGTAACATTTTACGGACGGGCGGTTCGGGCGATCTCGGGTAATAAGAGGGGCGGTTTCGGGCGGTTCAGTGCTAAAGGGTTAATTTACCGCTGTTTTTGAGTGATTTATACGGACCTGCCCCTTACGCTAATAAAAGTGAAAAACATTGAGTCACTTCATGTGTTTATTATTGGTACTGTATTTTCAGGGGTACAATTTCAGTCGTGAAAAATTGTGCCAGAGGTTAAGAGCGAGTAAACTATATCGTCCCTTCGTGACAAGACCTTGTATCTCAATTTCGGAAAAGTGAGGTTTTACGTAATCTTGTAGCTTAGGAAAGTCATTTCTTTTTGTGCAATCTGATACTGAAATCTCAAAAATAGTGGACTGTTGCCACCTAAACGACGGCTATCCCATTTGTTACGGTCGTGTGAGCAGCCATGTTTTGGTTGCCTCTCCTGAACATGTACATTTGAGATTACAAGGTTTGGCCACCCCAGAGACACGGAAATAGTTAGAATAGTCACACTTTGTCGGTGTGCGGCAGAAAGGCTTAGATATGTTCCTGGCAGAAGGGCCTTAGCAGCAAAATTGTTCTCTCTATTGAGAAATATGGCCTCGTTGATTTGACTTAACAGACTGAAAGAAAGATCTAAATATCACACTACTTTGATTCATGTGAAAAAGAGCAAAATCGGTTTTCAGAAGCAATTAAGGTTAACGCCTTCTGCCAGGAACATCAGTAGGGCCCTTTGCCGGACAACTGGACGACTTATTCTGACTTACCAGGCCTGTAGGTGCACCTCAATAATCGGCAGGGTATATGGTATCAATGTAGACTGGCTGCATTCGGGTTCCTGTCTCCAGAGTACGAGATGGACTGGCCAGTCAAAGTGGACTTTTGTCCCTTTCCCGCCGCGAACGTTTGAGCGATCATTGTCAACGCTTCTCCGAGTGCAGCGTTTTGCGCCGTGGTAGTAGATGCGTTGAGTCGGTTTGCGACGCTTGGGGTAGCTTTCGGGCGGCCTGACGTGCGGTGTTTGCTGTGTGCTGTAAATATTAACGTTGGCCAGTTGTTTTGGCAGATCGTGAGAGATTGGTGGCGCTCTCCAATGTGCCGTCCTCACCGTAATTTGCGTTCGACAGCGTGAGGTGTTCCGAGCGGGCGATAACGGGGCACACTGACACGACTTGATGTGATCGACCGCCATCACCAAAGGCATGTGTTATGCGAGGTTGTGACACCCCCGTCAAGTTTATATCATCGCTTGCCTAGTGACCGGACAACAGAGGTATTTTGTCGTGATAGTCTGTTGGGCTGGACAATGGATGACACGGGGCGGTTTCGCCTACAATTTCTGTTGATTATGCACAAATTTCTTTACGAAAGGGGATGACACCTTAGCACACGCGTCGAAACATCCGAGATCCCTATCTCCGAGATGTGTCGGACCCGTCATAATCTTCGATTCTCACTTGTGGCGAGGATGGTTCCGTCTAGTTGCTCCGTTGGAAACCTCAGTCTCCTGATTGTAGTCTCTGCCCTTCACTCACTGGCAACATCTCGGGCCTGGCACACAGAGATTGTCACCATTCATGGTGATTCTGTCCTATACCCTTCATCATCAGAGCGGGTTATTTGCATTGTACAAATGTTTTTGGCACTTTGGTTTTTCTCAACTTAACTGTTTGGCCAGCCACATTCGCTCTTACTGGCACTCAGAGATCCAGAAGGAGGAATTAAATATCCATGACTGAGATAGTCATCTGACACAATCTATCTCCACCACTGTCAATAGCTATCATCATTCATGCACTCCTCCGAGTTTTCAAACACCCGTCTTCCATTGCACGTAAAAACTTTGTTCTATCTCCCGGATGGACCCTGTTTTTGATGGTTGTGATAGCGGTTTCATTTGGCTTCGTCGTGAGCGTAAGGTGGTGAGAGAGGTGGGCGATTGGAGGAGGAGCGCTGAGAGAAGATGGCTGGAGATGGTAGGTACGGAGCGGACAGAGACGTCTTCCTGATTGAGGGAAGAGGGTGTCGCTTGTCAGGACGTCCATCTCCATGGGTGATGTGTCAGGGCGGAGGGGATGAGTACCGTCCTTGTATGACATCCGAGTCCAGCTTTCAGACCTCGATATAGAGAAAGCAGGACAAATACCAAAGTTGAATTGTCTGGTAATTGATCATATATCATAACGTGTCATTTCGTCAAACGTCACCAAAAAAAATGTCATGAGTGTCAAATCAGAAGTTGTTTTTCCACTATGGAACTCTTACCGCCCAAATCATGATTTACATCTTCAATGGTTTTAAATCATCTTTTTAAACATGTACTGTTCAATCTACGCGAATACTTTGCAAAACAGTGTAACAACATGTGAGGAAAATATATGTATGAATTATCACGTTTTTATATGTGTTACAAAGTCGATGGCAAAATGGAATTGTCCGTTTTACTTGCACGAGGAACGGAATTAAAATTGTTTACAACGGAACAGCAGTGTTTTTATCGAAAAAATCCCTGTCATACACAAGTCAATAGGACTTACTGTAGCTGAAGACCAGAGATCATTCTGAAGGCCCCACTGGGTCGTTCCTCCATACACCATATGGACGTCCCCAGGGTCAGGGCTGGTTGACCGTGAGGGCTGGTGCCGGCCCTGCAGACGACCTCTACTCCAACTGACGGCAACCTGCAGAAGGAAACAAAAAAGTAGTCCAAGTATTATGTACCTTGCCATGAGAACGTGGAGTGCCAGTAATCATTCATACTCAGTAAGAAATGAAAAGTCACCACAGAAATGTCAATTAAAAGAATAGGTCACGATCGAGTAAGAGTGTTCAAGATTTCTTATAGTGTACTCACTGCCTATGTGGTATCTGAATGAGTTGCAACTGAATTAATCACAGGGTATGTGATTCCCTTATGGGATAAAGCCATGGCGTAATCCCGTTCCAAGGCAGTAGGGCGGGATGATCGTATGGAAATTTCCAAAATTTTGCCCAAAATTTTGGGACACCCAAAATCAAGGGCCTATTTCTTGAAATGCGGAAGACACCTACAACGCTCGCAAAAATACCATATCCTACCCTAAAATAAGCAATATAGCTTTTATTGTGATACATTTCTAGACCTTTCAGCAATAGTGTGTTTCTCGAGCTTGTGTGCTGAATAAAAACAGTGAGATGTCAGAGCAATTAGATTTTGCCAGTTGCGCTGTTTCATGGCCATGGCTAGTATCACAACTGAACGATGCGAGCGAAGCGAGGGAGGAAATTTGTCAGGACCTGTGCAGAATGCATGCACGCTATCTATCAACATCTGATACAAGAGCCCGGGCGGGACACGACACTCACCTTGAGGTCTCACAAAGTTCTTCTTAGGTACCCATTAGAGAAAAAAAAAAAAAATAATGCCCTAGTATCTACATTTGACTTTGACCTACTTACATGTATGGCTGACCTTGACCCCAATTTAACATTGAGCGTCACTATATATCGTATCATCTACCATCCAAGTTAGTCTAAAGTGGAGCCAATACCCAACCAAAGAAGAAAGCTTGCAGCGTGTATATTCGTATGTCATTTGACTCATCTACTGCTTTGACCTACATATATAGACCTTTGACCCCAATACCATTGAGCGTCCCTGATACGCATCTACCACCCAGTTTGCGTTACACAATGGGCGTTGTGGCTTAGAAAGTTACCTAGTTGGCGGCCCTTATGGGCCCTGCCCTGGGCCTCAGGGGGGCCTGGCGTACCACTTCCAGAGACCTCTTACCCCGTCCCCTGAAGATCATGTCCACAGTTTTTGCGTCTAAATTCCATTGATTGTAAATGTGGAAATTATTCCCATAGGCCTACCACAAAACTTTTGCCCCTAGGGGCCGAAACGGGGGCACCCTGGGCATTGTCATGAGGACATGAAGTCACCGCACATATAGAGGTATCTACACACATAGTGGCCTTAACCAAACTATTTCTAGATCTAGAGAAGATACGATTTTGAAAACTAACCTACGTTCTTGGCCCTTGAGCGGCCCCTGCCCTGGGCCCCAGGGGGCCAGTGTGTACCATTGAGGACCCTTGAATCACCCACCCCTTCTAAGCGCATCATTCCTGCCAAGTGGGCGAATCAATCATGCATTTTGAAAGAAGAGCTGAAATGTGTAAAAGTTTACGCACAAGCACGACGACGGAACAGGACGACGCGGACGACGGACGAAAGCGATCGCATACGTCACTTGATGCCTTTGCTCAGGTGAGCTTAAAAGGGGCAAAATGTTTCTGAAACGTTCAAATCTAGAAACTGAAAAGACCTCAAACATAATACTGTATATCATAAAAATTGGCGAGCGAGCGTAACATGCGACAACCTGCAAAAATTAAAGTAAGTTGCTCTAAGTCGTGTTCAAATTTGCGGCGACAAAAGTAAAGAGAAAAGGGGCATTTAAATAAACAGTATCACTATACAAAAGGCTGGTAGCGGCCACCTAATTATTGAAAAAAGGCCATTGTCACAGGGAGGCTTATCAGTAGGTGGAAAAAAATGACAATTGTTTTAACTGAAAAGAACAGATAGTTTCCTCCGTGTGAAAATATCTTGAGTATCTTCTCAACATTTTGTTGTAATAAAAGATGTTTAATTAGGCACTACATTTTGGTTATCTGCTGTCTGAATAGGATATGGATAGAGTGCCATTTGGCACCAATGGAAAACACGTTAGTAATGAACAAGAAAGATTATTAAATTGTGAAACATCAGGATATTCAGATAACAATATCTTTAGCATTTAAAAAATATATATAAATGTTATGATAATTGAAATAAACACAAAAAACACGTCCACAACAAAGTGGAGTTATTTGTACGAACACCCCTCCTTCCTGAAAAGTGGTGGTATAGTCCTCAAGCCCCTCTCCAATTTCCCAATTTAACGAAGTGTTCTTTAATGGGGCCAGTTGGAGTGTGTGGTCTCTGCAGTTTGCTGTAGTAATACGTTCATTCCTAAACCAATGTTGTTGAATAAATATAGGTTAAAGTTGGAAATAACACATATTTCAAATCAATGGTCGATTTAACTATAATATCTTGCAGGTGGGACTAACGTTGAAAACAAAGGCCATACACAGGAATTTTCGCGGCAAAATGTTCAAATTATTGAGGAAAGTGCAAGCGACGGAGTCGAAGCGACCGAGCAAGCTGTTGAGTTTTTGAGTAAGTTAAAATTGGACGCATCTTAAGCATTTAACAGGCATTTCAGGAGAAATTTTCACTATACTAGCAATTGTATCAATGATTAAGTTATAAAATTAGTAATTATTCTCGAAAGGTGGGGGGGGCGGGATGAGTTGTACAGGCCTCCCCCCCCCCCCCCCCCGCCTCGAAAAGTGAGAGACTAACTGTGAAAACAAGGCATACACCAGGATTTCCGGGCAAAATGTGTAAAGTTATTGAGGCAAAGTGCAAGCGAGGGAGCGGAACGCGACCGAGCCAGGGAAGCTTTTGGTTTTTATAGGTTAAAATTAGACGATCTTAGCATTTTAAGGCATTTTCAGGAAAATGTCTCACTAGAGTAGCAAGTTTTTTCAATGATTAATTAATAAAAAATTAGTATTTATGTTTCTCGCAAAAGTGGGGGGGGAGATGATTGTACACGGCATCCCCCCCCCCGCCTCGAAAAGTGAGGGGATATAACCCCGATCCCCCCCCGGATTTATCGCCAGTGAGTAAAAGCTACCTGCATGATAAATATACATTAATTACATTAGTATCATCAT